>CM059431.1:135165848-135408854 GCA_030390025.1 Squalus acanthias
GGAATGGGACTATGAACCCACAATCTTCTGACTCAGAGGCGAGAGTGCTACCAACTGAGCCACAGCTGACACTAAACGTCGTGCTTCATTAAATGACAAAAGTTCTGATTGTACAAGGTAAAAGTGGGTGGTAATGGGACAAGTAAAGAAACAAAAGATTGATCTAGAAGAGGTGTAAATGCGAACAGCAGAATCATCAACAGCTGTTGTCTGAAAAAATGGGGGTAGAGCTTATGATCTGAAATTGTTGAACTCAGTGTTGAGTCCAGAAGGCTGTAAAGTGCCTAATCGAAAGATGAGGTGCTGTTCCTCGAGCTTATGTTGAGCTTCATTGGAAAAGTGTAGGAGGCCGAGAACAGAGAGGTCAGAGTGTGAGTGGAGCGGAGAATTAAAGTAACAGGCGACCGGAAGCTCGGGGTCACCCTTACGGACTCAACGGAGGTGTTCCACAAAGCGGTCACCCAATCTGCGTTTGGTCTCCCCAATGTAGAGGAGACCGCATCGTGATCAGCGAACACAGTATACTAAATTGAAAGAAGTATAAGTAAATCGCTGTTTCACCTGTTCAGTATAAGCCCACTGACTCCCACAGCTACCTTGACTACACTTCCTCCCACATCTCATTGTCATAGAATCATAGAATCATAGAATGGTTACAACACAGAAGGAGGCCATTCGGCCTGTCGAGCCTGTGCTGGCTCTGCAAGATCACTTCAGCTAGTCCTACTTCCCTGCCCTTTCTCCGTAGCCCTGTAAATTGTTTTCCTTCAGGTACTTATCCAATTCTCTTTTGAAAGCCACGATTGAATCTGCCTCCACCACCCTTGCTGCGTACAAAAGTTTTTCCTCATGTTGCCTTTGGTTCTTCTGCCAATCACCTTAAATCTGTGTCCTCTGGTTCTCGACCCTTCCACCAATGGGAACAGTTTCTCTCTATCTACTCTGTCTAGACTCCTCATAATTTTGAATACCTCTATCAAATCTCCTCACAAACTTCTCTGCTCTAAGGAGAACAATCCCAGCTTCTCCAGTCTATCCACATAACTGAAGTCCCTCAGCTCTGGAACCATTTTTATAAATCTTTTCTGCACCCTCTCTAAGGCCTTCACATCCTTCCTGAAGTGCGGAACCCAGAATTGGACACAATACTCCAGTTGAGGCCAAACCAGTATCATAACTTCCTTGCTTTTGTACTCTATTCCTCTATTTATAAATCATGATGCGGAGATGCCGGCATTGGACTGGGGTGGACAAAAATGAGAAGTCGCACAACACCAGGTTATAGTCCAACAGATTTATTTAAAATTACAAGCTTTCGGAGCTATCCTGCCCCTTCTTCAGGTACAGTTACAATGAGTGAATCTACAAAAGTTCACAGAATATAAACACAGAAACTGCAGAGATACAATCTTTCCTTACATCAAAGACACACCAAGAGCACAGCCAAGACAATGAGATGTGTCCCAGGGGGTCCAACGTGTCAAATCCTGCTGACTGCAGCAGATCTCTCTCCATATCCCTTCCTCTCTCTCCGTCTTTTTAGGGGTTTGTTTTTTGTGTTTGTTTTTTTGTGTTTGTTTTTTTTAAAACTGGAAAGACAGACAACGATGTCATGTCACGCTACAGAACGTGACTTGACATCGTTGTCTGTCTTTCCAGTTTTAAAAAAAACAAACACAAAAAAACAAACACAAAAAACAAACCCCTAAAAAGACGGAGAGAGAGGAAGGGATATGGAGAGAGATCTGCTGCAGTCAGCAGGATTTGACACGTTGGACCCCCTGGGACACATCTCATTGTCTTGGCTGTGCTCTTGGTGTGTCTTTGATGTAGGGAAAGATTGTATCTCTGTAGTATCTGTGTTTATATTCTATGAACTTTTGTAGATTCACTCAGTCAAACTTTGCCTGAAGAAGGGGCGATAGCTCCGAAAGCTTGTAATTTTAAATAAATCTGTTGGACTATAACCTGGTGTTGTGCGACTTCTCATTTCTATTTATAAAGCCCAGAATCATGTATGCTTTTGTAACCTCTTTCTCAATCTGCCCTGCCACCTTCAACGATTTGTGCACATATACCCCCAGGTCTCTCTGTTCCTGCACCCCCTTTAGAATTGTATCCTTTAGTTTATATTGCCTCTCCTTGTTCTTCCTACCAAAATGTATCACTTTGCACTTTTCTGCGTTAAATTTCATCTGCCACTGTCCGCCCATTCTACCAGCCTGTCTATGTCCTCTTGAAATCTATCACTATCCTTCTCACTGTTCACTATACTTCCAAGTTTTGTGTCATCTGCAAGTTTTGAAATTGTGCCCTATACACCCAAGTCCAAGTCATTAGTATATAGCAAGAAAAGCAGTGGTCCTAGTACCGACCCCCTGGGGCACCACTGTATACCTTCCTCCAGTCCAAAAAACGAGTAGTTTCCTGTCACTTAGCCAATTTCATATCCATGCTGCCACTATCCCTTTTATTCCATGGGCTTCAACTTTGCTAGCAAGTCTATTATGTGGCACTTTATCAAACGCCTTTTGGAAGTCCATGTACATTACATCAACTGCATTGCCCTCATCAGCCTTCTCTGTTACCTCATCAAAAAACTCAAATCAAATTAGTTAAACACAATTTGCCTTTAACAAATCCGTGCTGGCTTTTCTTAATTAATCCACACTTGTCCAAGTGACAATTAATTTTGTCCAGGATTATCGTTTCTAAAAGCTTCCCCACCACCGAGGTTAAACTGACTGGCCTGTAGTTGCTGGGCTTATCCTTATACCCTTTTTTGAACATTTGCAATTCTCCAGTCCTTTGGCACCACTCCCGTATTTAAGGAGGATTGGAAAATTATGGCCAGTACCTCCGCAATTTCCACCTTTATTTCCCTCAGCATCCTAGGATGCATCCCATCTGGTCCTGGTGACTTATCTACTTTAAGTACAGCCAGCCTTTCTAGTACCTCCTCTTTATCAATTTTTAGCCCATCCAGTGTCGCAACTACCTCCTCTTTCACTATGACTTTGGCAGCATCTTCTTCCTTGGTAAAGACAGATGCAAAGTACTTATTTAGTACCTCAGCCATGCGCTCTGCCTCCATGCGTAGGTCTCCTTTTTGGTCCTTAAATGGCCCCGCCCCTCTTACTACCCGTTTACTATTTATATGCCTATAGAAGACTTTTGGATTACGTTTTATGTTAGCTGTCAGTCTATTCTCATACTCTCTGTTTGCCTCTCTTATTTCCTTTTTCACTTCCCCTCAGAACTTTTTATATTCTGCCTGGTTCTCACTTGTATTGTCAACCTGACATCTGTCATATGCCCCCTTTTTCTGCTTCATTTTACTCTCTATCTCTTTCGTCATCCGGGGAGCCCTGGCTTTGGTTGCCCTAACTTTCCACCTCATGGGAATGTACCTCGATTGTAACCGAAACATCTCCTCTTTAAAGGCAGGCCACTGTTCGATTACAGTTTTGCCTGCCAATATTTGATTCCAATTTACCTGGGCCAGATCCAGGATGACTAAAAATATAATAAAGAGAGAGAAGATGAATTATGAGATTAAACGGGCAAGAAATATTAAAACAGATAGTAAGAGCTTCGACAGGTATATAAAAAGGAAGAGAGTAGCTAAAGTAAATGTTGGTCCCTTAGAGGATGAGAATGGGGAATTAATAATAGGGAATTAATAATGGAGAACGGGGAAATCGCAGAGACTCTGAACAAATATTTTGTATCTGTCTTCACGGTAGAAGACACTAACAACATCCCAATAAGGATAACCAAGGGGCCACAAGGAGGGGGGAACTAAAGACAATCACTATCACTAAGGAAATAGTACTTGGTAAAATAATGGGACTAAAAGACGACAAGTCCCCTGGACCAGATGGCCTGCATCCCAAGGTCTTAAAAGAAGTGGCTGCAGAGATAGTGGATGCAATATACCAAAGTTCTCTGGACTCTGGAGAGGTCCCAGCAGATTGGAAAACCGCAAATGTAACACCCCTATTTATGAAAGGAGGGAGACAGAAAGCAGGAAACTATAGACCAGTTAGCCTAACATCTGTCGTTGGGAAAATGCTGGAGTCCTTCATTAAGGAAGCGATAGCAGGGCATTTGGAAAATCATAATGCAGTCAGCATGGTTTTATGAAAGGGTTTAACAAATTTGCTGGAGTTCTTTGAGGATGTAACGAGCAGGGTAGATAAAGGTGAGCCAGTGGATGTGGTGTATTTGGATTTCCAGAAAGCATTCAATAAGGTGCTACATAAAAGGTTACTGCATAAGATAAGAGCTCACAGAGTTGGGGGTAATATATTAGCATGGATAGAGAATTGGCTAACTAACAGAAAGTAGAGAGTCGGGATAAATGGGTCATTTTCCGGTTGGCAAACAGTAACTAGTGGGGTGCCACAGGGATCGGTGCTGGGGCCTCAACTATTTATAATCTACATTAATGACTTGGATGAAGGGACCGAGTGTAATGTAGCCAAGTTTGCGGATGATACAAAGATGGGTGGGAAAGCAAGTTGTACAGAGGACTCAAAGAATCTGCAAAGGGATATAGACAGGCTAAGTGAGTGGGAAAACATTTGGCAGATGGAGTATAATGTAGGAAAGTGCGAGGTTAACCACTTTGGCAGGAAAAATACAAAAGCAAATTATTATTTAAATGGAGAGAGATTACAAAATGCTACAGTTCAGAGGGACCTGGGGGTCCTTGTGCATGAAACACAAAAAGTTAGCATGCAGGTACAGCAAGTAATCAAAAAGGCAAATGAAATGTTGGCCTTTATTGCAAGGGGGTTGGAGTATAAAAGCAGGGAAGTCCTGCTACAACTGTACAGGATATTGGTGAGACCACACCGTGAGTACTGCATACAGTTTTGGTCTCCTTATTTAAGGAAGGATATACTTGCATTGGAGGCAGTTCAGAGACAATTCACTAGGTTAATTCCAGAGATGAGGGGGTTGACTTATGAAGAAAGGTTGAGCAGGTTGGGCCTATACTCATTGGAATTTAGAAGAATAAGAGGTGATCTTATTGAAACATATAAGATACTGAGTGGGCGCGACAAGGTAGATGCAGAGAGGATGTTTCCCCTCGTGGGGAAATCTAGAACTCGGGGGCATAGTTTCAGAATAAAGGGTCGCCCTTTTAGAACTGAGATGAGGAGGAATTTCTTCTCTCAGAGGGTCGTAAATCTGTGGAATTCTCTGCCCCAGAGAGCTGTGGAGGCTGGGTCATTAAATACATTTAAGGTGGAGATAGACAGATTTTTGCAAGATAAGGGAGGGAAGGGTTATGGGGAGCGGGCAGGGAAGTGGCTTTGAGCCCAAGATCAGCCATGATCTTATTGAATGGAGGAGCAGGCTTGAGGGGCCAAGTGGCCTATTCCTGCTCCTATTTCTGATGTTCTTATGTACTTTTGTTCTTATCCGTTCTCAACCCACTGAAATTGGCCCTCCTTCAATTAAGTATTTTTACTCTAGATTGCTCCTAGACCTTTTCTATAGCTAATCTGAACCTTATGATACTATGATCACTGTTTCCTAAATGTTCCCCTACTGACACTTGCTCCACTTGACCCACCTCATTTCCCACAACCAAATCCAGCATGCCTCCTTCCTCATTGGGCCGGAAACGTACTGATCAAGAAAGTTCTCCTGAACACACTTCAGAAATTCCTCCCCCTCTCTGCCCTTTACACTATTACTATCCCAGTATATATTAGGATAATTGAAGTCCCATATTATCATTGCTCTATAGTTCTCTGTAATTTTGCTGCAAATTTGCTCCTCTATATCCTTCCCACTAGTTGGTGGCCTATAGATGACACCTCTATTGTTTCTTAACTCTAACCAAATAGATTCTGTCCTTGACCCCTCCAGGACATCCTCTCTCTCCAGCACTGTAATATTCTCCTTAATCAATACTGCCACCCCACCTCCTTTCTTTCGTTCCCTATCTTTCCTGAACACCTTATATCCAGGAATATTTAATACCCAATCCTGTCCTTTTTTGAGCCCGGTCTCCATTATCGCCACAACATCATATTCCCATGTGGCTTTTTGCGCCTGCAGCTCACCAACCTTACTTACCACGCTTCGTGCGTTTACACACATGAGGCTAGAAATTGGGTTGTTTTACGCCTCTCCTTAGGGCGCTAACGCGGCGCAAATGCTCGCGCACCATGGCGCAGCGTTGCTAACGCCTCCCGTGAATTTCAGTGGGAGGTTATTGGTGGCGGTAGCCAGCAGCGCCCTGCTCTGCTGCGCCGGCAATGATGACATCATCGCGTGCGCAGCGCCCCGTTTGCGCCCCCGCCGTAAACTTCCCCTGCGCCCCCTGACCTATCGCTGGGCGATATGTGCGACAGCATCAGGGGGCGGTTTTGCAGCGGCGGTAGTGGGCGGTGGCGCAATTTAAAGGGCAGGCGTCTGGCAGCCATTTTTATTTTGGCCGACTGCCAGCACCTGCCCCCTTTCACATTTGTATGCGGGGTGCCAGCCGCGTTCGTTCGGCCCGGTACTCCTCTTGCGTGCCGGGCTGTTTCCACAGCACCCTGCTCCCTGGTGGTCCGGCAGAGCCCCAGTGCATGCAGCGCTAGGCCCCTCCCCTTTAATCAGGGTAGGAGTCCTGCAATGACGCGGCGCAGCTACACATAGCGCCGCCACATTAAGTATTCATTCCATTAGCGCCCCACCTCCTTCTTGGGGTGCTACTACTGAATTTACAGGGAAGGGGCGCTAACTTTTTCGGGACACTTAAAATAGCGCCCCGGTGAGGTTAGCACCCCAAAATCGGCTATACCCAATTTTTCCTCCATACACTGTAAACCTATCTTAGATCTTCTTGCATTCTCTCTCAGTTTGACCCTACCTAATACCGTACTATTTCTTACTCTAGTGCTATCTGTTTCTCCCAATCCTTTGTGCACCTTGTTTCTCCTTTCTAATGCTACATCCTGGTGCCCATCCCCCTGCCAAATTAGTTTAAACTCTCCCCAACAGCACTAGCAAACCCCCCCACCCCCCGCCCCCCCCCCCCACCCCCCGCCGTGAGATATTGCTCCTGGCTCTGTTGATGTGCAACCTGTGCGGCCTCCTCCCAGGTCCCACCTCGCCCAGAATTGGTCCTAATGTCCCAGGAATCTGAAGCCCTCCCTCCTGCACCATCTCTCCAGCCACCCATTCATCTGCCACTTGTCAAGCCACTTACAACTTCAGCTGGAAGAAGATGGCAGTGGAAACACATGGCGGAGGCTCACCACAGGGAGAAAGCCCGCAGATTCTCCAACGCGGCTCTTGAGGCACTGGTCATGGCTGTGGAGAGGAGGCGGGCTGTCCTCTTCCTACACACTGGCAGGAAGCCCTCGCCACACACTTCTCGAAGGCTCTAGCAGGAGATAGCTGCCCATGTGACAACCAGCACCAAGGTCAGCCACCCAGTGCCGAAAGATGTTTAATGACCTCACACGGTCAAGGTGAGTGAAGACTTCAGCAAATGCCATATCCCACCATCTGCACCACAAGCCTCACACATTGCTCAATGCACCACACCCCCATCACTACCAACAATTCCTACCAAACACCACTTAGACCTTACAGTCATAGCTTCACTTCACCCTCACAACTTTACCACTGCTGCAACACTCACACCCACATCTCACACCTTGCACAACCATGACAGGCACATCACCCAAACACATTGCACACACTCACTGACACACTTCTCTTTCTCTTGTATGCCAAGGTTATGCATAATCAGATGGAGCAGCGGAAGACGAGTGGGGAGGCAGGCTGCCATCCACGACCTCAGCCAGCTGGAGGAGAGAGTGCTGGAGATCATTGGGCGGCAGATAATGGAGGCCATGGCAACCAGAGAGGTTGAACCCCTTGGGAACAACAACGGTATGCTCATTCCTAACCCTCCTTCTCACATCCCAATTCCCCCCCTTCCCACAATCTCTTCTCACTTTCAAGCTGCTGATGCTGTATGCATACATATCTTGCTTCCCTTCCCTCACCATAACCTAACTCTTGTGCCTTTCTGCTTTCAGATAATCAAGAACAAGCAACCCGAGCAGCCGGTCCCTGAAACGATGCACGAGAGCGAGGGGGGAGAGGAGAAGACACAGCATCACTGCATCTGTCACTTGCAGACACCAGCTCAGAAACTGGCACTGCACGTACTTTGGAGGCTAGTGTAGTAGTGGGATCTGCAGAGGGTGAGGCACTGGGCATGAGTGGGCTGCACCAAGGCCAGGGGGAAAGGGTAGCTCGGGGGCCAGCTCCCCAGAGGGTGAGTTCGCCCGCGCGTTCTGCTGCACACAATTCAGATGAGGACCTTGATGGGGCGGCCTTCAGAAGAAGGGTGATGGCCATGCACACCAAATTGCTAGGTGCAATAGCAAGCCTGCCAGAGAGCCTTTCGGCAATGTAAAGAAGCATGGAGGAGTCCGCCTCCAACATTGGACGGGGCTTTGGCAGAGCTTGGAGCCCGTGATTTCCATGCTAAAAAAGACGGAAAACTCCAGGAGAGACCGTGTCGGCCTAGACATGATTCTGCGTGTGATGGGCGATGTCGCAGCTGACATTGCAGCACAGGCGAAAGCGACCCAACATCTCAGTGCTGCAGTGGAAGCCTCATGAAGTCTCAGCTTGCTGCCACCCAAGATCAGTCTGCTCTCATGCAATCTGAACTTGGTGGTTAGGTTTAGCAGTGTTGACCGGGGCTTGCAGGGTGTTGCAGCAGCCCAGCAATCTGTGTAGTGGTAGTGGGATAGTGGAGCAGGACCCCGCTGTCCTCTATCAGGATGACATCATTCCTGTTCCCACCACTGTGACTTGTTGTTCCCTGTCATCCAGCCAGCCCAGACTGCTGCCGCCCATGCCGTGGTGGTGCAGTCTACAACTGGGTCTTCTCGGGCCAAAGCTGCTCGAGGTCGTCCTGCAAGGTCATTTGACGTCTCCCCCATGGAAACTCAGGAGCCTTCCACCAGCCATGCTGCAGCCACTGGAGGAACACTGCATAGGAGCACTAGAGTAGGAAAAGGCACATGAACGACAGGCACTAAGGGATTGCACAAGACTGATTCGTTCATATCGGAAGTGGAAAAATGTGTCAATTGATTTTGGATAAATTTAGTAATTTTGTTTGGAATCTTTTGTGATGGCTCTCATTTCAGCTTTATGCCCAGGAGGATGCTGTGATATTCTGTGAGACAGGGATGGTATGATGGGGATGTGGTGAGCAATGGGGATCTGGGGTTTCATTATTTGGAATCGGAGTCTGACGAACCATTCACGGACAGCCCATCCGGAAGGGGTTTGGCTCCCTGCTTCCTCCCTCCCTCCTCATCCTCTTCCGTGTCCTCTTCCTCATCTTTCTCTTCATCATCTTCCTCCTCCTCCTCCTCCTCTCCCTCATCCTTCTCCTGAGGTGGTCCCACAATCACTAGTGGCAATGAGAAAGGGTTAATTAATAACCTTGTAGTAAAGGGGCCTTTAGGTAAGAGTGACCATAATATGATAGAATTTTATATTGCGTTTGAAAGTGCTTCAGTTAAATCCGAAACTAGGGTCTTAAATCTAAACAAAGCAAACTATGTAGGTATGAGGGGCGAGTTGGCTAAGGTAGATTGGTAAACTACATTAAAAGGTATGATGGTAGATAAGCAATGGCTAGCATTTAAAGAATTAATACAAAATTTACAACAAATATACATTCCTTTAAGGCACAAAAACCCCACAGGAAAAGTGGTCCAACTGTGGCTAGCAAGAGAAGTTGAAGATAGTATTAGATCAAAGGAAGAAGCTTATAATGTTGCCAAAAAGAGTAGTAAGCCTGAGGATTGGAAGGATTTCAGAATTCAGCAAAGGAGGACTAAGAAACTGATAAAGAAAGGGAAAATAGAATGAGAGTAAATTAGCGAGAGACATAAAAACAGACTGTAAAAGCTTCTATAGGTATGTTAAAAGGAAAAGAATAGCGAAAGTAAATGTGAGTCCCTTACAGACTGAGACAGGAGAAATTATAATGGGGAATAAGGAAACGGAAGAAGATGCAAAAAACTTCCCGGAAATAGAGAATGAGGAACTGGAAGAAATTAGTATTAGTAAAAAATAGTACTGGAGAAATTAATGGCACTGAAAGCCAATAAATCCCCTGGATGCGATGGCCTACATCCTAGGGTTTTGAAATAGTTGGCTATCGAGATAATGGATGCATTGATTGTCATTTTTCAAAATTCCATAGATTCTAGAACAGTTCCCGCGGATTGGAAGGTAGCAAATGTAACCCCACTATTTAAGAAAGGAGGGAGAGAGAAAACGAGGAACTACAGACCAGTTCACCTGATAACAGTAGTAGGGAAAATGCTAGAATCTATTATTAAAGGACGTAGTAACAGGGCACAGAAAATAATAGAGTTTTTGAGGTTGTAAATAGCAAAATAGATAAGGGGGAGCCAGTGGATGTGGTTTATTTGGATTTTCGGAAGGCATTCGATAAGGTGCCACACAAGGGGTTGTTAAACAAAATTAGGGCTCATGGGATTGGTGGTAATATACTAGCATGGATTGAGGATTAGTTAACGGACAGAAAACATAAAGTAGGAATAAACGGATCATTTTCGGGTTGGCAGGCTGTAACTAGTGGGGTACCGCAAGGACCAGTGCCTGGGCCTCAGCTATTCACAATCTACATCAATGATTTGGATGAGGGGACCAAATGTAATATATCCAAGATTGCTGATGATACAAAGCTAGGTGGAAATGTAAGTTGTGAGGAGGATACAAGGCGGCTTCAAGAGATATAGACAAGCTAAGTGAGTGGGCAAGAACATGGCAAATGGAATATAATGTGGAGAAATGTGAAGTTATCCACTTTGGTAGGAAAAATAAAAAAGCAGAGTATTTTTTAAATGGTGAGAGATTGGGGAATGTTAGTTTTCAAAGGGACCTGGGTGTCCTTGTACACGAATCATTGAAAGTTAACATGCAGGTACAGCAAGCAATTAGGAAAGCAAATGGTATGTTGGCCTTTATTACAAGAGGATTTGAGTATAAGAGTAAAGACCTCTTACTGCAATTATATAGGGCCCTGGTGAGACCACACCTGGAATATTGTGTGCAGTTTTGGTCTGCTTACCTAAGGAAGGATATACTTGCCATAGAGGGAGTGCAACGAAGGTTCACCAGACTGATTCCTGGGATGGGGGGATTGTCCTGTGAGGAGAGATTGAGTAGACTAGGCCTATATTCTCTAGAGTTTAGAAGAATGAGAGGTGATCTCATTGAAACATACAAAATTCTTACAGGGCTTGACAGGGTAGATGCAGGGAGGATGTTTCTCCTGGATGGGGAGTCTAGAACCATGAGTCACAGTCTCAGAATAAGGGGTTGGCCATTTAAGGCTGAGATGAGGAGAAATTTCTTCATTCAGAGGGTGGTGAATCTTTGGAATTCTCTACCCCAGAGGACTGTGGAGGTTCAGTCATTGAGTATATTCAAGACAGAGATCGATAGATTTTTGAATATTAAGGGAATCAAGGGATATGGGGATAGTGCAGGAAAGTGGAGATGAGGTAGAAGATCAGCCATGATCTTATCGACTGGTGGAGCAGGCTCGAAGGGCCAAATGGCCTACTCCTGCTCCTATTTCTTATGTTCTTATCTTATGCTGCACCCTCATGATGGCCAAGTTGTGAAGCATGCAGCAGACTACCACAAAATGGGACAGCTCCTCCGGCGTGTACTGGAGGGCTCCTCCCGAGTGGCCAAGACAGTGGAACCATTGCTTCAGTAGCTCGATGGTCTGCTCAATGATGTTCCTGGTGGAAGCATGGCTCTCATTATATGTGTGCTGGGCACGAGTGGTGGGGTTGCGAGGGGAGTCATGAGCCAGGTGCGGAGCAGATAGCCCTTGTCTCTGAGCAGCCACCCATGAGTTTGATGTGGTGGCTGGAAGATTGCTGGATGAAGTCATCATGGCTGCTGCCAGGATAGCGAGCGTTGAACATAAGGAAGTGCTGGCGTGGTTGCACACCACCTGCACATTAAGTGAGTGGTAGCCTTTGCAGTTACAGAAGATCTCAGGATTGTTATGCGGTGCCCGCAAAGCCACGTGGGTGCAGTCGCTGGTGCCCTGCACCTTGGGGAAGCTCGCTATCCTGGCAAAGCCACATGCACACTCGTCCTGCTTCTCTCTGTTCAGAGAGAAGACAACGTAGTACCTTCTGGTGTAGAGAGCCTCTGTGACCTCCCGGATGCAGCGATGGATGGTGAACTGGGAGATGTTAGCTATGTCTCCTGCTCCAGATTGGAAGGATCCACTGGTGAAGAAATTGAGGGCCATAGTGACCTTGACTGCTACTGGGAGAGCTGTGTTCTTCCTGCTCTCAGGTTGTAGGTATGATTGTAGGAGGTGGCAGAGTTCTGTGATCACTTCCTTGGTGAAGCGGAGCCTCCTAATATACTGCTCCTTGCTTAAGTGGAGGGAAGAGAAGTGCTCTCGTAAGACCCTAGGTGGGTAAGGCCTCCTGTTGAGAGCCCTCCTCCTCCTCCCACTGCGGCATCTTCTCGTCTTTTTCGCTGCCTCTGCTCTCTCTCCCTAAGATACTCGAGCGTGAGGGCGACTGCCAGTAGAGCCCCCATGACTGTGTGCAAGTGTTGTGAGCAGAAGCCTTTAAGCCCCAACACTCCCTGTCACCTTAGGACCTTGACAGAAGTTAATAAAGCTGCTGGAGTTGCAGAAAGTTGCACAGAGCCAGTCAAACCAGAGAAACATGTCAGGTGCAAGTTGTTGCTGGTGATCTCTTTAATTAACGCTGCTGGAGCCTCCTTCCTGCTTGTCAATGTTCCTTAGCTCATCGCACTTATGGCATGCCGATAATTTAAGTGGCGAATTCGAAACTCGCAGATCGGGCATCAAGATATACTTCCCTTGGAGGCGGTGCAACAAAGGTTCACTAGATTGATTCCTGGGATGAGAGGGTTGTCCTATGATGAGAGATTGTGTAGAATAGGCCTATACTCTCTGGAGTTTAGAAGAATGAGAGGTGATCTCATTGAAACATACAAGATTCTGAAGGGAATTGATGGGGTAGATGCCGAGAGGTTGTTTCCCCTGGCTGGAGTGTCTAGAACTAGGGGGCATAGTCTCAGGATAAGGGGTAGGCCATTTAAGACCGAGACGAGGAGGAACTTCTTCACTCAGAGGGTTGTGAATCTTTGGAATTCTCTGCCCCAGAGGGCTGTGAATGCTGAGTCTTTGAGTATATTCAAGGCTGAGAGAGATAGATTTTTGGACTCCAGGGGAATCAAGGGATATGGAGATCGGGCGGGAAAGTAGAGTTGAGGTCGATGATCAGCCATGATCTTATTGAATGGTGGAGCAGGCTCGAGGGGCCGTATGGCCTACTCCTGCTCTTATTCCTTATGTTCTTATGTTCTAAGATCGGTTGCACACTCACTGATGTCACGATCTGCATAATCTACATATCCCTAGCGAGCGCGGACATTGGCAGTGGTGCCAGCCATCTGAAAATGACGGCAGCCGCGGGACCCGCGGGCGGAAGAGCGGCGGCCGACAAATTTTTGCCCAAATCTGGCGGTAACGGGTGGCGCTAAACCCCTGAATTTCTAGGCCCGTATTTGTTCAAGCATTACATGGAATTTTATTGTATTTCTGTGTGTATTAAGCTGATATTTAGTGTAGTACAATGAAATGTAAGAAGGATAGGGGACTATTTATAGTTTGAGGATTGTAAAACATTGATCTCAGAACATTTTTTATATGCTAGTTGATAATCCAATGTCGGAGAATATGGTCACCAATGTCCCCTCTAAGCCGTGTGCCCGCGGTGCAGTCTGCTGGTCTTGCGCAGCCCGGGACCCGCATTTCCAATTTCAAATTCTGCGCATGCGTGTAACTTTGAATAGGCCGCAGCCCATTAAAGTGATCGCGTGGCCAAATTTAAAATTAGGGGGAACATTGATGGTCACTCCATTACCTGTATCTGCTGTCTTTGTGTTGCTGTTGCTCTTCCTGGCCCTCCTCTTCCACTTCTGATTCTATCTTTCACTTTTCTTCTGCTTTTCTTCCCTTAACTCTGCATTTTATTTTTCTCTTTTTCATCATTTCTTCTTTCCTTTCAGGTGGAATATGATGAGTGGTATGGCAGGGAAAGGAGCCACCATCAGCTGTAGGCCAGGATTAGAGGGAAAATGTGGTCCTCAGTGGCTCCCTTCCCATCCCGTGCCCTAATCATATGCTTCCCCCTACCCCTTCATCTTCCGACTACCACTTCCCTTCCCTACCGTCCTCCCTCTCCCCTCACTGCCCCGCCACTTTTCCTTTGATTTATTAGCTCCAATGTTACTTACCTCATCCTTAACCCTCCATTCACTCCAATTTGCTCCAAGAGTGGGTGGTAGTAGGTCCAAGTCCCCCTGACGCTCTACCATTTTGCCTTCGCCACTCTATTTCTTACCTTCCCTTTCTATGTTTCCCTCAAAGAAGCTTTGTTTGTCAACAAAATTCAGTTAAAAATAAATCAAATTAAAATGAAGAAAGACACTGTATGTATGCCTGTCTCTCTATTTTTGTCTATCGGTCTCTTCTCTGTCTCACAGATTTTAGACATTGGAATGTTTGCTTCACAAGTGCAAGTGATTAGCTTTTTAACTTTTCTAATTGCCACAAATAACCCACAAGTGAGATGATTATTTAACTTCAAAACTCAACTGGTGTTTTTCTATGAACTGAACTAAATTTAAATGAAGAAAGACTCCCTCTTTCTCTTTCTCCCTCTATCATTACTGTCTCACTCTTTCTCTGTCATTCACTCTCAGCCAAGTTTGTTGCTTAATACATTTTCCAAGAGTTATCGAACACAAAATAAAAGCTTCAACTGAAGGAATGCTGTAATTTTTTTCTCTCCCTGTCTTTCACATGGACATAAAGACACAAAGACAAAATTAGAAACACACACACAGTCTCTCTTTCTTAAGCTCAATAAAAATTTAGCTCAATAAAGCGCTAGAATTGGAAAAAAAATTCCATCAGTTTAGCTGACTGAATGGTACTGGTGCATCCTGGGAAATTAACCTGCACATGCTCAGATTACACAATCCAAAATCAGTTCAGAGTAACAGCTTTGTTTGTTATCAAAATTCAGTTAAAAATAAATCAAATTAGAATGAGAAAAGACACTGTCTGTAAATCCCGACCGCAAATTCAGGGTCATTCACATTATTGTCAATATGTATTTTTGATTTTTTAACATTTTGTTTCAATTGTTATTTCGGACATTAGAAAGCTAATGAGAAAAAAAGTATTTTGAGTGATTTATGGGAACGTAGTAGCCAGATTGCACAATCACAGTAACAAGATTATATTGGCGAAAACTATTCTAAATGTGGACATAGGTATTCACAAAGCGTGTAACACAATGTGACAACAGGAAGTCAAGTTATGTAGTAAGAAAGTGTGCATAGCTCTAAGATTTCTAATATATTATAGATAGAGAGATAAATATCTAAAGAATTGCTGTGGTTAATATTGTGAGGATATTTACACGGTGGGCACATTAGTCTAATTTTTTTTCAGCATCTTGCTTACCTCAATTTTACAATGCTTTTGATACAATAGAAAAAGCAGGATTATTTGTAAACTCGGAGACCTAATCCAGTAAAACGTTCGATCAGGTGCAATATTGTAAAATTAGCTAAGCAATTTTGCATCAAAATGTTGTCTAAAAAAATACATAAGCACTTGTATGCAGTTGAAAAATAATGTGGAGCTTGTAATGTGGCATAATGTCAACACAAAATTATTGATTTTAGTCATTTAGATATTATAACAATGAGAGCAGAAAAACAGGAAGATTAAAATGTGCATAATATTATAGTTCTCTATGTGGCCAATGATGCTCGAGGGCCAGTTTTGTAATCATGTTTTAATTATGAAGCATTTATTCTATTATTGCAGTAAGCATAAATAAAGGGGTATTGGAGAGGGTTGATGAGGATAGAAACATAGAAACATAGAAGATAGGAGTAGGCCATTCGGCCCCTCGAGCCTGCTCCGCCATTCAATGCGATCATGGCTGATCATCCAAATTCAATACCCTGTCCCTGCTTTCTCCCCTTATCCCTTGATCCCTTTAGCCTTAAGAAATATATCTAACTCCTTCTTGAATATATTTAATGAATTGGCATCAACTGCCTTCTGTGGTAGAGAATTCCACAGGTTCACCACTCTCTGGGTGAAGAAATTCCTCCTCATCTCAGTCCTAAATGACTTACCCCTTATCCTTAGACTGTGACCCCTGGTTCTGGACTCCCCCGCCATCGGGAACATCCTTCCTGCATCTAGTCCTGCTAGAATTTTATAAGTTTCAATGAGATCCCCTCTCATTCTTCTAAACTCTAGCAAATATAAGCCTAATCGACCCAATCTCTCTTCATACGTCATTCCTGCCATCCCAGGTATCAGTCTGGTGAATCTTCGCTGCACTCCCTCCCTGGCAAGAACATCCTTCCTCAGATAAGGTGACCAAAACTGCACACAATACTCAAGGTGTGGTCTCACCAAGGCCTTGTACAACTGCAGCAAGACATCCTTGCTCCTGTACTCAAATCCTCTCGCTATGAAGGCCAACATACCATTTGCCTTCTTAACCGTCTGCTGCACCTGCATGCTTACCTTCAGCGACTGATGCACAAGGACACCCAGGTCTCGTTGCGCTTCCCCTTTTCCCAATCTATTGCCGTTCAGATAATAATCTGCCTTCCTGTTTTTGCCACCAAAGTGGATAACCTCGCATTTATCCACATTATACTGCATCTGCCATGCATCTGCCCAATCACCCAACCTGTTCAAATCATACTGGAGTTTCTCTGCATCCTCCTCACAGCACACACGCCCACCCAGCTTTGTGTCGTCGGCAAACTTGGAGATATTACATCTAGTTCCCTCGTCTAGATCATTAATATATATTGTGAATAACTGGGGTCCTAGCACCGATCCCTGCAGTACCCCACTAGTCACTGCCTGCCACTCGGAAAAAGACCCGTTTATTCCAACTCTTTGCTTCCTGTCTGCCAACCAGTTTTCGATCCAAGTCAGTACCTTACCCCCCAATCCCATGTGCTTTAACTTTGCACGCTAATCTGTTATGCGGGACCTTATCGAAAGCCTTCTGAAAGTCCAAATACACCACATCCACTGGTTCTCCCTTATCTATTCTACCAGTTACATCCTCAAAAAATTCCAGTAGATTAGTCAAGCATGATTTACCTTTTATAAATCCATGTTGACTTTGTCCGATCCTGTCACTGTTTTCCAAGTGCTCTGCTATTACATCTTTTATAATGGACTCTAGCATTTTCCCCACTACCGATGTCAGGCTTACCGGTCTATAATTCCCCGTTTTCTCTTGACCACCTTTTTTAAATAGTGGGGTTACATTAGCTACCCTCCAATCCATGTGAACTGTTCCAGAGTCTATAGAATTTTGGAAGATGACCAGCAATGCATCTACTATTTCTAGGGCCACTTCCTTAAGTACCCTAGGATGTAGATTATCAGGCCCTGGGGATTTATCGGTCTTCAATCCCATCAATTTCCTATCACCATTTCCCTACAAATACTGATTTCATTCAGTTCCTCCCTCTCATTCGACCCTATGATCCCTGACATCTCTGGGAGGTTATTTGTGTCCTCCTTTGTGAAGACAGAACCAAAGTATGTATTTAATTGGTCTGCCATTTCTTTGTTCCCCATTATAAATTCCCCTGATTCTGACTGCAAGGAACCTACGCTTGACTTCACCAATCTTTTTCTCTTCACATATATATAGAAGCTTTTACAGTCAGTTTTTATGTTCCCTGAAAGCTTACTCTCATACTCTATTTTCCCCCTCTTAATTAATCCCTTTGTCCTCCTTTGCTGAATCCTAAACTGCTCCCCATCCTCAGGTTTGCTGCTTTTTCTGGCCAATTTATATGTCCTCTCCTTGGATCTTATGCTATCCCTAATTTCCCTTGTTAGCCACGATTGAGTCACCTTTTTTGTTTTATTTTTATGCCAAACAGGGATGAACAAATTCTGTAGTTCATCCATGCGATCTTTAAATGTTTACCATTGCCTATCCACCATCAACCCTTTAAGTAACATTCCCCAATCCATCCTAGCCAACTCGCGCCTCATACCATCGTAGTTTCCTTTATTTAAATTCAGTACCTGAGTCTCTGAGTCAACTACTACTTCACTCTCCATCTTAATGAAGAAATCTATCATATTATGATCGCTCCTCCCCAAGGGGCCTCGCACAACAAGATTGCTAATTAATCCTTTCTCATTACATAATACCCAGTCCAAGATGGCCTGATCTCTATTTGGTTCCTCGACATATTGGTCCAGGAAACCATCCCGTATACACTCTAGGAATTCCTCTTCCACAGTATTGTTACTAATTTAGTTAGCCCAATCTATATGTAGATTAAAGTCACCCATGATAACTGCTGTGCCCTTATTGCACGCATCTCTAATTTCCCGTTTAATGCCATCCCCAACCTCAGCATTACTGTTTGGGGGTCTGTATAGAACTCCCACTTACATTTTCTGCCCCATGCTATTTCTCAGCTCTACCCATACAGATTCCACATCATCAGAGCTAATATCCTTCCTTATTTTTGTGTAAATCTCCTCTTTAACCTGCGATGCTACCCCACCTCCTCTTCATTTTTGCCTGTCCTTCCTGAATATTGAATACCCCTGGATGCTGAATACCCAGCCTTGGTGACCCTGGAGCCATGTCTCTGTAATCCCAATTATATCACATCCGTTTACATCTGTTTGTGCAGCTAATTCATCCAGCTTATTACGAATGCTCCTCGCATTAAGACACAAAGCCTTCAGGCTTGTTTTTTTAACACTCTTAGACCTTTTAGAATTATTGTTTACTGTGGCCATGTTTGATTTACACCCTTGATTTCTCTGCCTTCCACTTTTGCTTTTCTCCTTCCTGTCTTTTGCTTCTATCCTTGCTTCCCTTTCCTCTGTCTCCCTGCACAGGTTCCCAACCTCCTGCCATTTTAGTTTAAACCCTCCCCAACAGCAGTAGCAAACACTCCCCCTAGGACATCGGTCCCGGTCCTGCCCAGGTGCAAACCGTCCAGTTTGTTATGGTCCCACCTCCCCCAGAACCGGTTCCAATGTCCCAGGAATTTGAATCCCTCCCCCTTGCACCATTCTTCTAGCCACGTATTCATCTGAAATATCCTTCTATTTCTACTCTGACTAGTATGTGGCACTGGTAGCAATCCTGAGATTACTACCTTTGAGGTCCTATTTTTTAATTTACCTCCTAACTCCCTATATTCAGCTTTTAGGACCTCAGCCCATTTTATACCTATATCGTTGGTACCTATATGCACCACGACAACTGGCTGTTCATCCTCCCCCTCCAGAATGCCCTGCAGCCGCTCCAAGAGATCCTTGACTCTTGCACCAGGGAGGCAACATACCATCCTGGAGTCTCGTTTGCGGCCGCAGAAACGCCTATTTATTCCCCTTATAATAGAATCCCCTATCACTATATAACAACAGAAAACACTGGAAAAACTCAGCAGGCTCGGCAGCATCCGTGGAGAGAGAAACAGAGTTAACGTTTGAGGTCAAAGACCTTTCATCTCTTTCCACGGATGCTGCCTGGCCTGCTGAGTTTTTCCAGCATTTTCTGTTGTTATTTTGGATTTCCAGCATCTGCAGTATTTTGCTACGCCCTATCATTATAGCTCTCCCTCTCTTTTTCCTCCCGTCCTGTGCAGCAGAACTACCCATGGTGCCAGGAAGTTGGTTGCTGCTGCCTTCCCCCGATAAGCCATCCCCCTCAACAATATTCAAAGCTGTATAACTGTTTGAGAGGGGGATAGCCACAGGGGACCCCTGCACTACCTGCCTGCGCGTACTACTCTGCCTGGCGGTCACTCATTCCCTTCCTGCCTGTGCAGCCTTTACCTGCGGTGTGACCAACTCATTAAACGTGATATCCACGATGTCCTCAGCATCGCGAATGCTCCAGTATGTATCCATTCGCAGCTCCAGCACCCCAATGCGGTCTGCCAGTAGCTGCAGCTGGATACACTTCTCGCACACATAGATAGTGCAGTTTATGTTGTGTAAGTGGACTTTCAAAAGGCATTTGATAAAGTGCCACATATTAGACATGTTAGCAAGATTGAAGACCATAGGACCAAAGGGGCTGTGGCAGCATGGATACAAAATTGGCTCGCAGAGAATAGTGGTGAATGGTTGTTTATTAGACTGGAGGAAAGAATACAGTTGTGTTCCCCAGGGGCCAGTATTGGGACCACTGCCTTTTTTTTAATATATATTTGTGAACTGGACATAGATATAGGGGGCATAATTTCAATGTTTGCAGATGACACAAAGTTTGGAAATGCGGTAAACAGTGAGGAGGATAGTAGCAGACTTCAGGAGGACATTGACAGATTGGTGAAAGGCGCAGACACATGGCAGATAACATTTAATGCAGAGAAGTGTGAAGTGATGTATTTTGGAAGGAAAAATGAGGAGAAGCAATATAAACTAAATGGAACAGAGAGACACGGGGGTTCATAGATACAAATCTTTGAAGGTGGCAGGACAAGTTGATAAGGCTGTTAAAAAAGCATACAGGATCCTTGGCTTTATAAACAGAGGCAGAGGGCAGAATTTTCATTGACCCGTGGAGGCGGGTTTGGAGGCGTGTGGGGGGTTAAAATAGCAGATTCGGGGGTCCCGAACCCATACCGCCCCCAACCCGCCTCCATGCCAGTTTCACAGGAGGCGGGTACCTGATCTGTGCTGGGACCCGCCTCCCCGAGACGGGAAGGGGATTAGTGCCAATAAACTGCCTGTTAACAGGTAGTTAACAGGCAGTTTTTTGCCTAATCCCTATTTTTAGCCCTGAAGTGTGGGCTTCCCGACAGGTCCGAACCGCGCCGATTTAGCGAGACGGACCGTCGGTCTAGAGGGCTTGGTGGGGTCGAGATGTCCGGTGTGCAGGTGAGTGATGGGTGCATGAGTGCAGAGGTAAGTGTGTTTGGTGTGTGTAAAGTGTTTTAAGAACTTGTACTTACCTTAACTTTGTGCTGCAGGCTTCCTTCCTTCAGTTCTCGGGAGTCCCTCAGCTCACCGGCACAGAAAGCAGAATGGCCGCGGAGCTGTCAAAAGCTGCAGTCTCTGCTTTCTGTGCGGGATTGATTTCTAACTGAGTCTAAGTACAGGGACTCATGTTAGAAATCATATTGTCAGTGTTTGACAGCTTCACAGAGCTGTCAAACGCTGACATTTCATCTGTCAAAAGCTCTTGACAGATGAAATTTCAATGGCTGACGTCACCTGTATCCAAGGTACCCTTGATTGGCCTGCTAAGCCCGCTGGGCGGGCTTAACAAGGTCAATCAAGGGAAAATACAATGGGTTGGCCACAAGTTGATGGAGGCGGGACTACAACCCAAAAAGTGGGAGTCCCGCCTCCATCACGTCCCCATTGACAAAATCCAGCCCATAGAGTACAAAAGCAAGTAAGTTGTGATAAACCTTTATAAATCAGGCCTCAGCTACAGTAATGTGCCCAATTCTGGGCACCACACTTTAAAGGATGTCAAAGCCTTGGAAAGCGTGCAGAGATTTACCAGAATTGGACCAGGAATGAGAGACTTCAGTTATGTGAATAGACTAGATAAACTGGGATTATTCTCCTGAGAGCAAAGGGGAGATTTGAAAGAAGTGTTTAAAATTATGAGGGGTTTTGATAACATAGATAGGGAGAAACTGTTTCCACTGGCAGGAGAGTCTGCAACCAGAGGGAACAGATTTAAGGTAATTGGCAAAACATCCTGCGGGGACATGAAGGGAATTTTTTTTACGCAACGACTTGTTATGATCTGGAATACACCACCTGAAAAGGTGGAGAACCAGATTCAATAACAACTTTTAGAAGGGAATTGGATATATACTTGGAAAGGAGAAATTGGCAGGGCAATGGGCAAAGAGCAGGGGAGTGGGATTAATTGTATAGCTCTTCAAAAAAGCTGGCACAGAAATGATGGGCTGAATGGCCTCCTTCTGTGCCGATTCTATGGCTGAGATTTTCCTTACCTGGGCGGGTCTGGGGCGGGCGATGTCGGTGGCGGGGCACGGCCTCGCTGCTGGCTCCATCCCGCTCTGGAAAATGAATTTACCTTAATGGGGCTTGTTAGGCCCACCCAGCGTGTTTCCCGGCCCAATTAGAAGGAGCTGGTCTGGTGATGTCATTCATGATGTGTCTTGAGCCGGTTTCCTTAAAGGGACCATGACCACCTTACTTTTGACGTTTATGCTATCAGTGTTCTAAAGCATTGAAGTACTGCAAACACTGGCAATCACTGCACAGAGGTGCAGGGCTGCACCCAGGTTCTCCCATGACATATGGAGGGAGTTACAGCACGCAGGGAGGTCCTGTTTCCTTCCAAAGGGTGGAAGAGACCTCCCCAGGAGACCAATACAGCCTGGTTGCACATTGCGCTGGAGGACACAAGCAGGGATGTGTTCAGGAGTACCTGGGTGCAGTGGCGCAAACGTTTCAATTATCTCATTAGATCACATAACGTGAGTACAAAGCCACACTCACCTTCATCCTCCTGTGCCTCTCATCACATCCCCATCACTTTGCCTTTCCTATCCTACTCCTGCACATCCTTACACACACCAACATACCTTGCACCTCCACCCATCCCTCTCTCTCTAGCTACATTATCACATCCCCATCTCACTAGCCACCCCACACTCACCCTCATCCTAGTGCAATCATACCAACTAACAACATACAAGGGTAGCCACTTGGGTGTTTTATCCAATGTTCATGTAAAGTTTCTGTTAATGTGCGGTCAAACATTGAAACCTTTATTTTGAACACTTTACATTCTGGGACAGATTTGTGTGCACCTTTGGAAGTGGCTTAGTGAGTTGCAGTGAATGGTGAGACATAACGGTACCCCCCGCAATGGTGGTGAGTGTGAAAGGAATGGCTTGGACATTGTAGGGATGCTTTATGGTGTTGGTGTGGGATGATGCCAATCTGGTGCATCATGTGGCAGCCAGGGTGCTCAGCATCAAGTTAAGTAAATCTGGCCATCGTGAGGCCATCCCTGGCCTCCCAGGCAGCAATGTGCTCAGGTGCTGATGCCCTGTGTCCTGTGCAGCATCTGGTGATTGCAGAGAAGTTTGGTGTTGTTGTTGATGCTGCTGGTGTGCCTGGTGCTGCTGGTGTTGGGGCTGCTCGTGGTTGGATTCTGAGGACCAAGGTGAGACAGTATAAAGGGCACCCATGTTGATGGAATAGATGGCAGGTGAAGTAGAGATGACAGAAGCAATCTGTCAATGGTGAAAGAGTTATTCCAATGAGGTGACACTGGATGGAGAGTGGAAAGTGGAAAGCCTGCAGAGTCTGTGCTGGAAATGGACTGAGAAACAGCTTCTGCCTGAGGAAAGTGATCACCTGTCAGGTGGGAGCTTTTACTGTACATTTGAAGCTGTCAAGTAATCAGCTGGAGCAATGGCCACTGAACTCCCGCCTCAGCTTGTCAGCCATGGTCCCCAAACAGTGTGGTTGCCGTGGTCATGCAGTTAAAGTCAAAAGGTAAGTTAAAAAAGCCTGTTAAGCATCTATCAACTAACTGCTAATGAATTTAATTGGGTCACCCGCCGCTGCTGGTTGGGCCTGCTCAGTGTTGACAGACCCGACATTGGGAAAGGTGCGTTGCCAACCCACTGTCAAAAAAAATATTTTTTCCCACCTGACCTGCCACCGATTCCACTCGCTAACCCCCAGCAAAATCTCGGCCATATGATTCTTTGAAATTAAAAAAAAACTTTTTCTCAGCAAAATTAAATAAATTTGTGTTAAGGAGTAACACTTTGAACAATTTGCACTATGAGCAGGATCATAGTTCAAATCCTGCTAGAGACTGTATTTGCATTGACAGCAGTATTTTCCAACCAAAAATAAAAACATCAGGTTTCATTGTGTGTAACAAATAACCATCATAAAGGGGTTTCTTCTCAGTAGGCACTAATAATCATGCTTGGCTTAATAGGAATCTGCATTTAATCATTAAATCCAACTTCTAGGGATTGATTGTTTAAGCAAACAACATTTAAGTGCTTGGGAGATGTTTTCTGTTGTGCGTTTACAGATAACCAAAACAGTGGTTATATCCATAGTATTGATTGTTTAATAAAGGTCATAGAATGAGAAAATCCTGTACAAACTAATAATGCTTCAGTCAATCATCTTATGTATTTGGAGAGCTAATGTTAAATTATTACATTTCATTTTTATTTTTTTAAAACCTAAAATATAAAATGGTAATTAAAAAAAAAATTCTGACTTTCAAATTATAAAATTAATATGGCTCTTCACAGAAGTTAATAAGGACATTTGAACCCATCCCCATATATACACAGTAAAATTATAAATCTAAATACTTAGCCTTTTTGCTACTGTTAATGTCGGTAATCTTTGGAGTTAATTTTGCCTTTGGGAGATATCAATTCAGCCGCCCAGTGGAAATGAAAAACGGCAGCTGAATCAATATCGCCCGTTTTACAGTATCATTCAAAGTCAAAATTACCCACTTTATATTTTGTTACTTTATTATAGATTCAGTACAGTTCATTGCAATTGCAGGGTAAATTCTCCAATCCTGTGCTCACAGTGGGGAACCATGCTTGAAGGGAGCATGAACTGGAGAACTGGCACTGCAGTGTTGTAACCCTGGGTGAATTTTAACTTTTGGGAGGCTGACCAGTGGAGCAGAGGAAGCTAAATATAACTTATGCTATACCAGACTTGCAAGTGATTAACGGTGACATGGGATCTGCTCTTTCTTACCACTAGTGGGGTCAGGGTAAGGAAGACAATGGGGGAAATTTTAACCCCCAAAAACGGGTGTGTATGGGTTGGGTGGCATGTAAAAATGTAAAAAATCTGAAACCCACCTTCATCCTGCCCACTTGCAGTTTTAATGGAGGCGGGACAGGGGGACAAGTAACCAACCCACTCACAGGAGTCCAACTGTATTTCCCGGGGTTTGGGAAACCCGTCGGCTAAAGGGAAGCGAGGTCTGCAGGATCCAGGAGGTAAGTGCCTTTCCACTTACCTGCTGGATGCAGTTTATCTGCTTCACCCACCCCCCCGTGATCGGACACCACCCGACCTTTCCAATCTCCCCCTGACTCTTCCGATCTCCCCCCTGAGGCCCTTCCGATCTACCCCCATTATGGACCCTTCCAATCTCCTCTCCTAAGGCCCTTCCAATCTCCCCCGAAACCAACCCTTCCGATCTCCCCCCCTCCGAGGCCCAGAGGCTCCGGTCTTCCCCCTCCCCCCGGCTTCTGATCTCCTCCACCACCGACTCTTTCCGATCTCTGTCTGTGGCCCCCGATCCCTCCCTCTCTCCCCTCTGCTCCCTGACTGCAGGCCTGGTGCCGAAGGCCTACCCGCCCGACAGCTAGCCAGCCATTCAATCTGGCTGGCTGCGGCCGGGAAACGGAGACGAAAAATGCTAATCAGGTCCTGCCGTTAAATTCAGCAGGACAGGAGGGAAACCTGTTCTTCTGGGTTTCCCAACCTCATATCAGTCCCCCGCTCCCTCCCTGCCTCCGAGCTAATATCCAGCCAAATGACTTTTTCACTATTACTAAATGTTCTTAGCCTTTCACACACTGTTAATTCTATTTAATAGTAGAATAAATGGAATAGAATTTTATCACATTAACATAGTTTTAAATCAATAAAGCTCAACCTATACATCAAAGTTGTTTTATTTATGATATTTCTTTAAAAATGGTAACTTGGCTGCCCGTGTCCTAACTTGCACCAACTCCCGTTCACCCATCACCCCTGTGCTCGCTGACCTACATTGTCTCCCAGTTAAGCAGCGCCTCGATTTCAAAATTCTCATCCTTGTTTTCAAATCCCTCCATGACCTCGTCCCTCCCTATCTCTGTAATCTCCTTCAGCCCCAGAACCCCCCAAGATATCTGCGCTCCTCAAATTCTGCCCTCTTGAGCATCCCTGATTATAATCGCTCAACCATCAGTGGCTGTGCCTTCAGCTGCCTCGGCCCTAGGCTCTGTAACTCCCTCCCTAAACCTCCCCACCTCTCCACCTCTCTTTCCTCCTTTAGGACGCTCCTTAAAACCTACCTCTTTGACCAAGCTTTTGGTCACCTACCCTAATTTCTTATGTGGCTCGGTGTCAATCTTTTTGTCTGAACATTCCTGTGAAGCGCCTTGGGACGTTTTACTACGTTGAAGGCGCGATATAAATACAAGTTGTTGTTGTTGTTCTATATTCTCTGTGGCAATATTGAAATACTAGAATTCAAATTTTAAAACAAATGATAATCAGTATCATATTGATAACAGTCACTTTGTGGTAATTTTATTTACAAATAAAAGAATTTATAAAAGAAAAGTTATGTGAGACATTGAGAAGAAATTATCAATATTTCGCCCTCTCCCCTTTATATATAGGTGTGTAAGCTATCAGATGCATTAATATTTATTGACTTAGAATGGATTCAATTGCCAGGTATATTTCAGCCTGGTAAGTACAGCTGACTGCATTAGAGAGAAATCCAGAATATAAAAGGTCAGATATGTTTTACCTCATCAAAAATGTTCTACTCCTGTTAATCTACGAAATCTGACACTTGTTAAATTCCAAAATGCAACTAGTTGCATGAGTCTTATCACAGCTTCAGAGGCAGTCATGGGTTATTTTCCTGTTGTTAGACCATAGTATTTTGAAAAGGAATGAGGTAAATTCGGTAATTCATTATATTTAGTGAATGCAGATGATTATGCATTTTCCAGACTATTGCTTTGAAGCTATTGAAACGCAAACCAGAATCTATAGGATAAACAAGTCTACATTTATCATTTGTAACTTTATTATTCTATATAACCTAACAGACATCTTTAAAATTCTCATTTGTGCCTCAAAGATAGAATTTTTTTGGTAGTGGAGGTTGTCAGCTCTTTTAGAGATTTCTTTTGTATAAATTGGCCTTTTGTCTTTATGAAAATGATACATTAGGTGGTTCCCCTCCCCACAAAGGTAATGAAATAGTATCCATCATAATGTATAGAAACATACAAAATAATACATATTTCTTGGAGGCAAAAAGGATTGCGCTCACTGCATAGATTGTGCGTGCTCCTTACCAAATCTCCACAACCTATGTCCTTTAAATCCAACAAAATAATTTTCCTTGAGTTTGAGGAATTGACATCTCAGCTTTCTTCTATACTGAATAACGACATGTCAGACTAATCCCCCTTTGTTCTTTTATCCCCTCCCCCTTTTCCCAGCTTTACTCTGGCCTTAAATCTATCTGATTTCCGGCTCTTCACAGTTCTGACGAAAGGTCATCGACCTGAAACGTTAACTCTCTTTCTCTCTCCACGGATGCTGCCTGGCCTGCTGAGTTTTTCCAGCGTTTTCTGTTGTTATGTCAGACTAATTGTTTCATGTATTTAAAAATAATTGTTCCATAAAACTTTAACAGAAGTAGATGAGCAGCGGGGCTTGTGGAGATCTTTTAAAGTGGAATGACAAGTTGACAATGCTGAAACATAACGGGACAGAAATTCGGGTCCCCACGGGTGAGTACGCGCTGTGTACTCACCCGTAGGGCCACCGGAAGTGCCGGTTTCGCGCATGCACAGGAAACCAGAACTTCCGGTCTCGTGAAGGAAGGGGTTCGCGGGTCAACCGTGTGCGCGGGAGAGGCAGCACGCACGCAGCGAACTTCGGCTTTTTTTTACAGGTTTCTCCGTGCGGGTCAGTCCCTGGCAGCTGCGCGGGGGAAAAGCAGGCGCAAGGCCTGCTTTTAACAAGGTAAGTGGTGAATTAAGTAAAATTAAAACATTTTTTCCACAGGTTTATTATTTTTAAATACTTTAAAGAAAGGTAAGTTTATTTTTAGCCCCGTTAAAAACTGTAATTAATTTTTTCAAAAATTTAAATTATTGTTTAAAATAGTTATTTTATGTAATTTATAGTTATTTTAAAAATGTGATGTTTTAAAAAAATGTATTTGAAGTTTTAGTTAGGTTTTGGGGCCGATCTCTATTCATAGATTTGACAGGTCTTCCTGTCAAATCTATGAATGGAGATTCCCTGCTCCGATTGGCTCCCCATGACCCACGTGATCCCAGGGGATGCTTCGAACTAACTGCGCCCCTGGGATACGCAAGCACTGCGCGCCGGCAGCTGCAGGAGGCCCAGGAGCCGAATTCCACGCGGGCCCACAGCACAACGGCAGGTGTGCTAGGTAAGTGCACCCGCTATGCTTGCACCCGTGGGAAGCCTCCAACCCGAATTTCTGGCCCAACATATGGAATCCTAGGTTAATAAATCGAGCACATAGTACAAAAGCAAAGAGGTAGTTTTAAACTTATACAAATCATTTGTTAGGCTCCAGTTAGAATAGGGTGAGCAGTTTAGGAAGGATGTCAAGGCCATGGACAGGGTGCAGAAGATGAAACCAGGAATGAGAGGCTTTAGTTATGAGGAGAGATGCGAGGCACTGGCGCGGTTTTCATTATAACAGAGAAGGTTAAAGAGGAGATCTGATAGAGGCGTTCAAAATTTTAAGGAGTTTTGATAAGATAAATACAGAAAAACAATGTTGGTGAATCAGTAACTAGAGTCCAGAAATGTAAGATCATTACCAAAAGATCAAATTAAGAGGTTATGAATTTTTGTCATGCAGGGGTTATTGGGACATGGAATACCCCACCAGAAACAGTGGTGGAACCAGAAGCCATGATAGAGCTTTTAAAAGGTAAGTATATAAATATTTAAAAAAGAAAAAAAGAAAAGGATACGGGGAAAAGATTGAGGAATTGAACACCAAGTACAAGTGTGATGGGCCAAATGGCCTCATTCTGTGCTGCAAAGTTCTGTGATTCTATGCATTGAACTGCATGTTTGCTATTGGTGCAGCATGATCTGCCTTTAACTTCTTTAGTGATTAGGGAGTATATTTTCCACCCGTTCATTATTTAAAGTAAAAAAGTAGAAAGGAGTTTACTTTATTTTTGCGTCTCTTGCTGATCTGGTACCCGATCTGAATATTTAACGAAGGTGTCCGTGGTGCCTGCAATCTATAATTGCAGTTGGCAGGAAAGGGCCGGAGGCCAGAGGGTAAGTCTCCTACTCCATTTAATTGCAAAACTCCCGCGCGTTCTGTGGAAGTTTTTCACATGACACACCTACACGCACATGGAAAATAGGTTGGTATACTATTTTACAGTCAAGCCCTGATTTTAACTTGGGGCAGGATCAGTCAAGTGGGGGTTGAGGCAGCTGGGAAACCATCCTAAACTTGATGGCATGAGATCTTGGAGATTCTAACTTCCAGGCCTCATCTACATAGCCTATCAGTCTCCCGCTCAAAAAACGGCAGGAAGTGGCAGCGGGCAGGAGCACAATATCGGGCGGAAGTTGGCCTACGCCATGGACTGATGGAAAGGTCCACAGTATTCTGGCAAGTCGCTGGGAGAGAATTGGATGGGTCTTGTATTCAAGGGATGGTGGGGAAGCCCGGGGCAGTGCAGGCCAACGCATTCCTTCTCAAGCCCAGAGGAGCAGTCCTGCTTCTCCTGGCCCAACAAGAAGTCAAAAAAAGTATACAAACTGACCCGTATTGGCCTCTTCTGGCCCCAACTCCTCTTTCCACTAGTTTGGCCTGGCAGGAAAGGCACAACAGCTTAGAAGAACAGGTTAAAATTGGAAACTGTGGGATTGGTGTAGGATACCAGCAGAGGCATGGCACTCATAATCTGAGGACAGGGGAATAACTAATGGAATTTCATACCCTCAAGAAAGATAAAAATGCTGGCAGTGATATAAAATGCTAATTGATTCTTAGGGTCCTGATAGCGTTGAATACTGCCCCCACAGTTCACTTACTGCCAGTCAACTACTGTTCTGTACACATTTCATATGAATGTATGCACGTCAGCCCAAAAGTAAGTAAGAAAGAATATAGTGCCTTTCACGACCTCAGAATGTCCCAATTCACTTTACAGCCAATTAAATATTTTTGAAGTGTCGTCACTGTTGTAATGTCGGAAAAACGGCAGCCAAATTGAGCACAGCAAGGTCCCATAAACAGCAATGAGATAATGAGCAGATGACCTGTTTCAGTGATGTTGATTGAGAGATAGGTCAGGATAACTCCCCATCTCTTCTTTCAATACTGTCATGGGATCTTTTATGTCCACCTGAGAGAGAAGATGGGGCCTCGGTTGAATGTCTCATGCAAAAGACGGCACTTCCGACAGCGCAGTGCTCCCTGAGTACTGCACTGGAGTGTCAAGTCCCTGGAGTAGGTGAGAGTGCTACCATTGAGCCCAGGCTGACACAGAATTGTTACCATAGTAGCTAGCCTAGCTGTTGTCTCTTTTATGGATAATGCCCACAGTTACAAAGGCAGTGGTAGGTCACTGAAATAATATTGAATATGCAAATAGTGAGTGCACTTTAGTACCCGATTTGCCATTTTACCTATTGTATGTGGGAAGGTGGATGCAGCAACTGCTGATAATAAAAAGAAATTCAGGAAGAATAGAACTTACCATGTTTTGAATTTGAACCTTTAATCTTGCAGCATGGTACCTTTGAGGAGCTATGCGAGTGCTTCAGTGCTACAATTATTTTAAATATTTGTGCATAATGAAGTTTCCGTTTCCTGTTCTGCGAGCAACTTTTTGGTGGCATAGGCTGGGGAAAATGACTTTTAAAAATACATTTTAATAATTGAATCCTATCTCTGAAGAAACAAAAGTCTTTTTTTAAATATTTTATATATTGAAAAATTGAAGTTCTCCTATCCTAAAAGAAATCAACCCCACCTTTAGCAGACTCACTCTGTATCCAGATACTGAGATCGCAGACTTTAACCCCAGCTTCCTCTCTCCACAGATGCTGCCTGACTGCTGAGTATTTCCAGCATTTTATATTTTTATTTCAGATCTCCAGCATTTTGCTTTTTGTTTAAATTTCATGTAAAAAATATATGTATTCAGCTTAGAATGCTCTTCAAAAATACAAATGTAAAATAATGAAAAAGATAAGATTGTGAGTCACATCAAAGCTGAGGCTTGGGTCCGGATATTAATGTGAAGGTGGCTTCCTAGCGGAGGGCTGGAATTGTGTGGACGAAACCCGGAAGTCAAGTCAGCCGGTCAGAATCTGCGATCGCAACTGCTTTAAAGTAATGGGCCAAAAATTCGGCACTTGCCGGGTGAGTACGCGCTGTGTACTCACCCGTGAGGCCTCCTGAAGTGCCGGTTTCCTGCATGTACTGCACATGCGCGGGAAACCGGAACTTCTGGTCTCATGAAGGGAGGGGTTGAGAGGTGAACCGCATGCGCGGGAGAGGCTGCGCGCACGCAGCGAACTTAGGTTTTTTTTCAGGTTTCTCCAGGAAGGTCAGTATGGAAGAAGCTGCACTTTTAAAAAGGAGGCGCAAGACCTGTTTTTAACAAGGTAAGTGGTTAATTAATTACAATTTAAAAATGTTTTCAACAGGTTTATCTTTTTTAGATACTTTAAAGAAAGGTAAGTTTATTTTTAGCACTGTTAAAAAGTATTTTAATTTGTTAAAAAATTTTAATTTTTGTTTAAAGTAGTTAATTTATTTAACTTATAGTTATTTTAAAAATGTGATGGTTTATTAAAAAATTTATTTGAAGTTTAAGTGTTGTTTTGGGGCTGATTTCAATTCATAGATTTGACAACTTCAACATTCCGATGGCTTGCTCTATGATGTACCTGGTGGTCATGTGACTCTCGTTATAGCACTCCTGTTTCTCATTGGTGGGGTTTTTCACAGGTGTCATGAACCAAGTTTGAAGTGGGTATCCCTTGTCTGCTTAAGTCTGCTTCCTGGAATGAAAAGTCTGCTTCTGCATCCTGTGCACCTCCCTCCTGTGCACCTCCCTCCTGCGCACCTCTCTCCTGCGTACCTCCCTCCCGTGCACCTCTCTCCTGCGTACCTCCCTCCTGTGCACCTCCCTCCCGTGCACCTCTCTCCTGCGTACCTCCCTCCTGTGCACCTCCCTCCCGTGCACCTCTCTCCTGCGTACCTCCCTCCTGTGCACCACTCTCCTGTGCACCTCACTCCTGCGTACCTCTCTCTTGTGCACCTCCCTCCTGTGCACCTCACTCCTGTGCACCTCTCTCCTGTGCACCTCCCTGTTGTGCACCTCTCTCCTGCATACCTCTCCCCTGTGCACCTCCCTCCTGTGCACCACTCTCCTGTGCACCTCACTCCTGCGTACCTCTCTCTTGTGCACCTCCCTCCTGTGCACCTCCCTCCTGCGTACCTCCCTCCTGTGCATGTGCTGATACCAGCACAGCATGTAATCGCTGCCGTGCATGGTGATGGTCTTCCTCTTCTGATGTACAGTCAAACACATCCAAAGCTTAGAAAAAGCTGCAGCAACTCAAGTACTCGCTGCCAAATGTTTGCCAGAGGGAACTGTGACACAAGCTGTAATAAGTGAGCTTTAGTTCAGATGGGGCCCTCCTAAGTCTAAATATCCACCTGAACTATGGCTAAATCTCACCTCCATTTTACAGGTCAGTTTCCTGAGCCCTGGGAAAACCATGCTCCTTCTGTGCCATATGAGCACAAACTAGCGAAAAATATAAAAACGGATTGTAAAAGCTTCTATAGGTATGTGAAAAGGAAAAGACTGGCGAAGGTAAATGTAGGTCCTTTACAGTCAGAGATGGGAGAATTTATAATGGGGAATGAGGAAATGGCAGAGAAATTAAATAAATACTTTGTTTCTGTCTTCACGGAGGAAGACACAACAAACCTCCCAGAAATACGAGAAAACCAAGGGTGTGGCGAGAATGAGGAACTTAAAGAAATTATTATTAGTAAAAAAACAGTACTAGCAAAACTAATGGGACTAAAAGTCAATAAATCCCAAGGATCAGATGACCTACATCCTAGGGTTTTGAAAGAGGCGGCCATTGGGATAGTGGATGCATTGGTTGTCATCTTCCAAAATTCTATAAATTCTGGAACGGTTCCTGCAGATTGGAGGATAGCAAATGTAACCTCGCTATTTAAGAAAGGAGGGAGAGAGAAAACGGGGAACTACAGACCTGTTAGCCTCACATCAGTAGTTGGGAAAATGCTGGAACCTATTATAAAGGATGCAATAACTGGGCACTTAGAAACTAATAGTAAGATTGGGCAGAGTCAACATGGATTTATGAAGGGAAATCCTGTTTAACAAACCTATTGGAGTTCTTTGAGGATGTAACTAGTGGAGTAGACAAAGGGGAACCGGTAGATGTGGTGTATTTGAATTTTCAGAAGGCCTTCGATAAGGTCCCACACAAGAGGTTGGTGAATAGAATTAGGGCACATGGAATTGGGGGTAATATACTAGCATGGATTGAGAATTGGTTAACAGACAGAAAACAAAGAGTAGGGATAAATGGGTCTATTTCAAGATGGCAGACTGTGACTAGTGGGGTACCGCAAGGATTGGTGCTTGGGCCCTAGCTATTCACAAACTATATCAATGATTTGGATGAGGGGACTAAATGTAACATTTCCAAATTTGCTGATGATACAAAGCTAGGTGGCAGTGGCAGTTGTGAAGAAGATGTGGAGAGGCTTCAAGGGGATCTCGACAGGCTCAGTGAGTGGGCGAGAACATGGCAGATGGAATATAATGTGGATAAATGTGAAGTTATCCACTTTGGTAGAAAAAACCGAAAGGCAGAGTATTTCCTAAATGGTGAAAGATTGGGAAATGCAGATGCTCAAAGGGACCTGGGAGTCCTTGCACATGAGTCACTGAGAGTGAATGTGCAGGTGCAGCAAACCAATAGGAAGGCAAATGGTATGCTGGCCTTCATTACAAGAGGATTTGAGTACAGGAGTAAAGAAGTCTTACTCCAATTATATAGGGCCTTGGTGAGACCACACCTGGAGTACTTACCTAAGGAAGGATATACTTGCCACAGAGGGAGTGCAACGAAGGTTCACGAGATTGATTCCTGGGATGGCGGGACTGTCGTATAAGAAGAGATTGAGTAAACTAGGCCTGTATTCTCTTGAATTCAGAAGAATAAGAGGGGATCTCATTGAAGCATACAAAATTATTACAGGGCTTGATAGGGTGGATGCTGGGAGAATGTTTCCCTTGGCTGGGGAGTCTAGAACCAGGGGCCACAGCCTCAGGATAAAGGGTAGGCCATTCAGGACTGAGATGAGAAGAAATTTCTTCACACAGAGGGTGGTGAATCTTTGGAATTCTCTACCCCAGAGGGTTGTGGAGGCTCAGTCATTGGGTATATTCAAAACAGAAGTCGATAGATTTCTGACTAGTAAAGGCATCAAGGGATATGGCAATAGGGTGAACGGAGTTGAGGCAGAAGATCAGCCATGATTTCATTGAATGGCGGAGCAGGCTCGAAGGGCCGAATAGCCTACTCCTGCTCCTATTTCTTATGTTCTTATGTTCTTATGTGCCGTTATGACTCTATGGGGGAAAAATTCGGTTGGTTAGCGCCTCCCGTTAGCGCCTCTGGGGGGCGCTTACGGGGCGCTAGGAACTTAGCGCCCTAGTGCACCGATTTTAGCGCCGCTCGTGAAATTGACCAGTCATTTTGCGGCGGCGTTAAACACTACCGCCACGATCTCCTGTGCCCGCAGATTGTGACGTCAGTCAAGCGTGCAACACACCGGTAGTGCCCCAGACCGGATATTGAGTCACGCCCCCTGCCTTAGCGCCTGCTCATAGAGTCATAGAGTTATACAGCACGGATAGAGGCCCTTCGGCCCATCGTGTCCGCGCCGGCCATCAAGCCCTGTCTAATCTAATCCCATATTCCAGCATTTGGTCCGTAGCCTTGTATGCTATGGCATTTCAAGTGCTCATCCAAATGCTTCTTGAATGTTGTGAGGGTTCCTGCCTCCACAACCCTTGCAGGCCGTGAGTTCCAGACTCCAACCACCCTCTGGGTGAAAAAGTTCTTTCTCAAATCCCTTCTAAACCTCCCGCCCTTTACCTGGAATCTATGCCCCCTTGTTATTGACCCCTCTACTAAGGGAAAAAGCTCCTTAGTATCCATCCTATCTATGCCCCTCATAATTTTGTACACCTCAATCATGTCCCCCCTCAGCCTCCTCTGCTCCAAGGAAAACAAACACAATCTGTCCAGTCTCTCTTCATAGCTGAAGCACTCCAGCCCGGGTAACATTCTGGTGAATCTCCTCTGCACCCTCTCCAAAGCGATCACATCCTTCCTGTAGTGTGGCGACCAGAACTGCACACAGTATTCCAGATGTGGCCTAACCAGTGTTTTATACAGCTCCATCATAACCTCCCTGCTCTTATATTCTATGCCTCGGCTAATGAATGCAAGTATCCCATATGCCGTTTTTACCACCTTATCCACCTGTTCCGCCGCCTTCAGGGATCTGTGTACTTGCACACCAAGATCCCTCTGACCCTCCGTCTTGCCTAGGGTCTTACCATTCATTGTGTATTCCCTTGCCTTGTTAGTCCCTCCAAAGTGCATCACCTCGCACTTTTCCGGATTAAATTCCATTTGCCACTGTTCCGCCCATCTGACCAACCCATCTATATCGTCCTGCAGACTGAGGCTACCCTCCTCGCTATTTACCACCCTACCAATTTTTGTATCATCCGCGACCTTACTGATCATACCTTTTACATTCATATCCAAGTCGTTAATGTAGACCACAAACAGCAAGGGACCCAGCACCGATCCCTGTAGTACCCCACTGGCCACAGGCTTCCAGTCACAAAAACAACCTTCGACCATCACCCTCTGCCTTCTGCCACTGAGCCAGTTTTGTATCCAATGTGCCAAGGCACCCTGGATTCCATGGGCTCTTACCTTCTTGACCAGTCTCCTGTGCGGGACTTTATCGAATGCCTTACTGAAATCCATGTATACCACATCCACTGCGTTACCCTCATCCACACACCTAGTCACCCCCTCAAAAAATTCAATCAAATTAGTCAGACATGATCTTCCCTTGACAAAGCCATGTTGGCTAACCCTGATTAATCCTTGCCTCTCCAAGTGGAGACTGATTTTGTCCCTCAGAATTTTTTCCAATAATTTTCCTACCACTGATGTTAGGCTCACTGGCCTGTAGTTCCCGGTTTTTCCCTACTCCCTTTCTTGAATAATGGTACTACATTAGCGGTTCTCCAGTCCTCTGGCAGATCCCCTGTGGCCAGAGAGGTTCTGAATATATGTGTTAGAGCCCCCGCAATCTCCTCCTTTGCCTCACACAGCAGCCTGGGATACATTTCGTCCGGACCTGGGGATTTATCCATTTTTAGACCTGCTAAAACCGCCAATACCTCCTCCCTCTCGATGTTAAAATGTTCGAGTATATCACAGTCCCCCTGCCCTAATTTTATGTCTGCATCGTCCTTCTCCATAGTGAAAACAGATGCAAAAAATTCATTTAGAACCCCACCTACATCTTCCGGCTCCACACACAGATTGCCACTTTTGTCCCTAATGGGCCCTATTTTTTCCCTAGTTATGCCTTATCCTATTAAAATCGGCCTTCCCCCAATTTAGAACCTGTATTTCCGGCCCATCCCTGTCCTTTTCCATGACCACCTTAAATCTCACCGTATTATGGTCACTGTCACCAAAGTGCTCACCTACTAGCACTTCTTCCACTTGGCCGGCCACATTCCCTAGAATTAGGTCCAGTACCGCCCCCTCTCTTGTAGGACTTTCTACATGCTGGCTCAAAAAGCTCTCCTGGATGCACTTTAAGAATTTTGAACCCTCTAAGCCTTTCACACTCTGACTATCCCAGTTAATATTGGGGAAGTTGAAATCCCCCATTATTATTACCCTATTATTTGCACATTTCTCTGAGATTTGCCTACATATCTGTTCCTCTATCTCCCCCTGACTGTTTGGGGGCCTATAGTACGCTCCCAGCAAAGTGCTTGCCCCCTTTTTGTTTTTAAGCTCCACCCATTGGAGGAACCTGCTAATATATCATCCCTCCTTATGGCAGTAATTGATTCCTTAATTAATATTCGGAATATTGAGCAGCCAGTCTTGCCCCTCCCTCAACCATGTCTCCGTGATAGCAACAATATCATACTCCCATGTGTTTATCAACACCTTCAGTTCATCCACCTTATTCGCTAGACTCCTTGCATTAAAATAGATGCCTTCCAGCCTTGCTCTTACATGTTTGCCCTGTCTTCCAAGCTGACTTGTTTTTTTCTCTATATTTGACTGTACATCACCCCCTATTGTAGCTCCACTCTGAATCCCATCCCCCTGCCAAGTTAGTTTAAACCCCCCACAACAGTGCTAGCAAACCTCCCCGCAAGGATATTTGTCCCGCTCTGGTTCAGGTGCAAACCGTCCGACTTGTACAAGTCCCACCTTCCCCAGAAGCAGGCCCAGTGATCCAGGAAACTAAAACCCTCCCTCCTGCACCAACTCTTTAGCCACGCATTCATCTGCTCTATCCTCCTATTCCTACACTCACTAGCACGTGGCACTGGGAGTAATCCAGAGATTACAACCTTTGAGGTCCTGCTCTTTAATCTGCTGCCTAGCTCCCTAAATTCTTGATGCAGGACCTCATCCCCCTTCCTACCTATGTCGTTGGTCCCAATGCTAGGAACGACAGGTAGAGGGGAACGTTTTCAAGTCGGGAAGGGGCTGGGGGAGCGCTTTTTAAAGGCGGGCGCTTCCTGCCTTTTCTTGTCGCAAAATTTTTGGTTTTAACGCTGTCCTAAGGAGTTTTGGCCCTCAGCACCACTTTTGAGGTTCCTAAGCGCCGAGCTCTTTCCCTGGGCCTATCCATTAGTGCTTCCAACACAATTGCTTTTGAGGTCTCTCCAGGCCGTGATTCAAGGCTACAATGAGTAGGGTGTGGCTGGCCAGCAAGATGGCCCCTCCCCTTTAAGAACTGGACGCGCCAGTGTCTCTGGCTTCCATGGTAATTGGCATCGCCTGAGCTTCGTTAGCGTTCTCAGGTAGCGCCTCACTCCCTGATGTTTGCACCTTAAGAGAGGTGTGTAGCGCCTAATTTAGCGCTCAAATCACCTCATGGGACGATAGAGGCGAATTTTGCAGTCGGAGGCGATAATTAGCGTCGGTCGCTAAACTTTGCACCCGGCCGATATTAGCGCCCCAAAATGGGCAATATCCAATTTTCCCCCATGACTCTAAGTCAAATCCAATTCAAAAATACCTCATTAACATCTCCGAAGGACGTTAGTTGCTTTGATAAGAATCCACCCGCCGGCACTAATTAATGTCCACACTTTGGCGAGTAGTTTACTTGCAGGCATCCCTAGGTGGCTCCGTTATACCCGGATGTTGGTGCGTTGGAGCTGGGTTGCAGTAGCGATGTAAAATTAACTTATTTTAATGACCCAACCCACCTGTTCTTGGGGGTTAAAATTCCCCTCTTTGTGTTCAATATAATCCTTACCATAAAGTCCTTTGCCACATGTTCCACTATTTGCAGCTTTGGAGGGAATGGCCAGAGGAACCTCTAATGGGGTCAGAGAAGCCATCGGTTTCTTGCAGCAGCAAGCTATGATTCTTGACTTTTCCTCCTAGTTCTGCTGTTTTCAGTCCAAACTCTTAATGCCACAGATGGTCAGGGTACATTTTTCACAGTATTCTCAGCCAGATATTATGCAAAACTGTAATTAAGAGAATCCATAGCATGTTTCACTGCACATCTCATTTTAAATATAGTTGCTTTCAACCCATCTAGTGCAGACAGGAAAACTGGCCCTGGCTCAGTTGGTAGCACTCTTGCGTCTGAGTTCAAGTCCCACTCCAGAGACTGGAGCACAAAAATCTCGGCTGACACTCCAGTGCAGTGCTGAGGGAGTGCAGCACTGTCAGAGGTGCCGTCTTTCGGATGAGACGTTAAACCGAGGTTCCCGTCTGCTCTCTCAGGTGGACGTAAAAGATACTATGGCACTATTTCGAAGAAGAGCAGGGGAGTTATCCCCAGTGACCTGGCTAATATTTATCCCTCAAACATAACAAAAACAGATTATTTGTTTATTATCATATTGCTGTTTGTGGGACCTACATTACAACAGTGATTACATATCTACAACAGTATGTGGAATTGACGTTAAAACATTCTGCTTTCTGTATATATGTGAAGATTAACAGAATATATTATTCAATCATAGATTTAAAGAAACACATTAATGTCTAGACAGGAGGTTATACTGTTAACAATATGCTTCTTTAAGATTCAAGAGTCATTGGCTCCAATATTAGCTTGGAGGCAGGGAGGGAGCGGTTGGGGCTGGGGGCGGGGGGGCTGCTGTTTTGTGGTCGGGAAACCCAGGAGAACAGGTTTCCCTCAGGTCTTGCTGAATTTAATGGCAGGACCTGATTAATATTTTTTGTCTGTGTTTCCCAGCCGCAACCAGCCAAATTGAAAGCCAGGCTGGCGGGTAAGCCTTGGCATCAGACCACAGCCGGGGAGCAGAGAGGAGGGAGTGAGGGATTGGAAAGGCTGGAGGGGAGATCAGCGGCATCGTGGGGGAGAGATCGGAGGCCGGAGTGGAAATAGGCGACGTCGGTGGGGGAGATCGAAAGACGGAGGGGAGATTGGAGGCATCGCAATGTGGTGGGAGAATTGAGGTCGGAGGGAAGATCGGAAGGGTCGTGGGGGGTTGTGATTGAAGGCTAGAAGGTTAGATCAGAGGCGTTGGGCCGGGGAGATCAGAAGGATCGGGAGGGGATTGGATGCCGTAGCTGGGAAGCGTAGAGGAGGGTCAGAGGAATCGGAAGACTGGGGGTGGGGGGGCAGGTGGGAAATCGAGGCTCAGGGGTGGGGGGGGCGGGGGATGGTGGTGGTTGCTCATGGGGGTGTAGAGGGGCCGGATGCAGATAAGCTGGATCAGCTGCCAGATTTCCCGGGCCTCGGGAAACCCAGCAGACCAAGGTTAAATTTAAAATGGAGAATAAATCGGAGGCATGCAGCCTCATTATAATGTGTAAATGAGGCACCCAGCTCCTGGGAGTGGGTTATAAGAACATAAGAAATAGGAGCAGGAGTAGGCCAATCGGCCCCTTGAGCCTGCTCCGCCATTCAATAAGATCATGGTTGATCTGATCCTCACCTCAAATCTAAAGAACACAAGAAGTAGGAGCAGGACCCGGCCACCCACAAAAAAACACTCCCCGTAACCCCTAATTCCCTTTACTTCTAGGAAACTGTCTATTTCTGTTTTAAATTTATTTAATGATGTAGCTTCCACAGCTTCCTGGGGCAGCAAATTCCACAGACCTACTACCCTCTGAGTGAAGAAGTTTCTCCTCATCTCAGTTTTGAAAGAGCAGCCCCTTATTCTAAGATTATGCCCCCTAGTTCTAGTTTCACCCATCCTTGGGAACATCCTTACCGCATCCACCCGATCAAGCCCCTTCACAATCTTATATGTTTCAATAAGATCGCCTCTCATTCTTCTGAACTCCAATGAGTAGAGTCCCAATCTACTCAACCTCTCCTCGTATGTCCACTCCCTCATCCCGGGGACTAACCGAGTGAACCTTCTTTGTACTGCCTCGAGAGCAAGTATGTCTTTTCTTAAGTATGGACACCAAAACTGTATGCAGTATTCCAGATGCGGTCTCACCAATACCTTATATAACTGCAGCAATACCTCCCTGTTTTTATAATCTATCCCCCTAGCAATAAAAGCCAACATTCCGTTGGCCTTCTTGATCACCTGCTGCACCTGCATACTAACTTTTTGATTTTCTTGCACTAGGACCCCCAGATCCCTTTGTACTGCAGTACTTTCCAGTTTCTCGCCATTAAGATAATAACTTGCTCTCTGATTTTTCCTGCCAAAGTGCATAACCTCACATTTTCCAATATTGTATTGCATCTGCCAAATCTCTGCCCACTCACCCAGCTTGTCTATATCCCCTTGTAGGTTTTTTATGTCCTCCTCACTTTCTACTTTCCCTCCCATCTTTGTATCATCTGCAAACTTTGATATGTTACACTAGGGTTGGTCACTCACCCCTCCTCCCGCCTTTGTTAAAACCAGAAGTGGGCGGGTTCAATGTGGATTGGGGTCGGGTTTGAGAATTTTAATGTTTTAAATCCCACCCAACCTAAACCCACCTGTTTTTGAGGGTTAAAATTCCCCTCATTGTGATTTTTATAATCTATTCCCATTCGCCCAGGAAAATAGTATGTAGTGTTATGGTATGTGCTTATTAATTACTTGCTGTAAAATTGGTTAGTTATTTCCTTCAGTGAATGATTTTTGTTGCTCAAGGTAAACAATTAGGGACCTCTTAAATATAATTGTTATTAGCATGGAGCAATCAAATATTCACTGAGTGTATAGATTTTTTTTCTTTGGACTCATGAGTAAAGAGGCAGCTTGATGTAGCACTAAGGCTAATAAACGGGTTTGAATCTCAATCTTCGCAGACCTCTGCTCGGGCAGCACCTGGGTGCTATCATTGGCCTCAGCTAGAAAACTGAAATACGCAGCCAGGGTTCTTGCTACAGTGATTCCTGCTGGCAATTGTGCATCTGTGGATGCTAGATGGGCTTGGCTGTGTTTTATCTCATGGGTGAACAAACAGTTGACATTCATTATCTAAGAGCTCCCTCCAAAGCTGTAGATAGAGGAGAGGAGAGGAGATGAGACACCTTTTCATATGTATATATGTGACTATCTATTGAAATGTGATTTGAAGCTTGTTACAGACAGCAAAGTTCTGCAAAACATAGTGAAATTGTGTATCTGACTGCAGATATGTAATAAGTAATTTGTTGTAAGCTGTGAATTGTAGACCAGGCTGTCCCATTATTGACCTCTTAAAAAGAGCCTACAATCTTACAGGCCTGGATATAAACAGGGGCGAGTTACGTAGGCGGGGGGCGGAGTTTCAGATGGGAAACCCAGAAGTCCGGGTTTCTCCACATGCTGTGGAGTAACCCGTCCCTGTTAACTCCACAGCAAGTGTCTTTGGAACTTGACAGGTTCCCCGCCTGGAAGTCAGCCTTATTGACGGGCTTGGCCTCCAGTCGGGCGGGGATGACTCAGGCCGCAGGAGCAGGTAGGTCCGATCCACGACCCCGGGAGTGAGGGGGGGGGTCCAATCCTGGGGTTGGGCGTCCGATCCCTGACCCTGGGGGTCTTTGTATGGGGGGGGGGGGGTCTGATGGGGAGCTTGTGGGGCCAGGGGGAAGTACACCTGCTCCTCCTGGCCCACAAGCAGTGCTGTAAAGGTACTTACCTTCTCCCCAAAGCTGTCCTCACCTCCCTTCAGCTGCTGGGTTTACTGAGGCCTGGGAAACCCAGCCAGCCACTGTTAAACTGGCAGGGCAGGTTAAATCAGAGGCTGCCAGCCTCATTAAAATACTCAAAATGCCAACCTGCCTCCTGGGAGTGGGTTGGCTGCTCATACCTTTCCTGCCTCCATTAAACCCGGAATTGGACTGGTTGGAGGCAGGTTTAAAAAAAATATATTTGTTTTTATGGGATGTGGGTATCGCTGGCAAAGCCAGCATATATTTCCCATCCCTAATTGCCCTTGAGAAGGTGGTGGTGAGCCACCTTCTTGAACCACTGCAGTCCGTGTGGTGAAGGTACTTCTGAAGGGATAATTACAAGTCCTAGCCCTTCTCGGGTCACCCCAGATCAGGCGTATTCCCCAGACGTTCCCTTTCGACTAAAGTTAGAGATAGACGAATCCTATAAGACGCTTAATTGGGTCTAAAGGTTCAGACTATCTCTCCCTAAAGGAAAGGAATGGCCTGAAGATATTACCGTCCTCCAGATAGCACTTTTAATAAGTTTAACTAGACTGTAACCTTCCGGATATTATGAGGGTCCAGTAAACCCCCCCAGAATTCTGCAACTCCTCACAAAAGAGTGTACAGAGATTGAGTTTGTGAGGTTGATACAAAAATTACACTGAGACAATTCTAAAAATATATAGATTTATTAAAGAACCGACATGTAGTTAACAGCTGTTGAGTCAATCGCAACTTTAACAGTTCAAAATACAAATAGCTTACATTTCTTATTCTCAGAGATCCTTATTCTCAAATCTTAACTTCGTTACATTTTTACATTTCTACTTATTCTTAATCCAGAATATCCACCGAAATCAAATAAAAGTACCATTTGATCCCTGAGACTCAAAGAGTTAAAAACTTACAGAGCCTGCCTCTGAAGTTAAGAATCGCTTGCCCTTTCCAGCGACTTCTGTTTTCCCATTTGAAAATCCCATATCTTATACTCTTTTTGCAGTGGTATCTCCTTTGAAGTTTTCTGCTGATGTAAGCTAATTATCTTTAGTCATTCTTTCTGTTGACTTCTTTCTACTCTTACTGTCAATTCAGCTGTTAACTTGCAGAATTCTGTCTCTACGTTTAGGTGTTCAAATCTTATCTTAAAAACAATTTGACAGTAGTTTTTTATTTGATGCCATTCTTAGCAAGGCCTTCTATTGAATTCTAAACCACCTCAGCTGCTTGTAACCCAGACTTCGCGTCTCCCAACTGTTCCAAGTTCAATACAAAAACCATGTGATTGCTTGGTGCATCTATTAATGTAATATTTACAAAGTCTTCTGTTTGTACCTTTTACAATATGTAAATCAAAAACACTTCAACTAGGGTGTTCAATGCATTTCTTAGCTACTTCAATTGGTTGTACCAAGAATTATGTCTCCTGTCTTTCATTTGATGCCATATTTATCAAAGGCACTTGGTTCTTTAATGTTCTGTGTTCCTGTTCGAAGTGTTATTTTTTAACACTTTAAACTGGGTATAGCTATTGTGTTGGTTCCAAACTGCAGACTTCTTGGACCCAACTCGGCAACACGGTGGCATAGTGGTTAGCACTGTTGCCTCACAGCGCCAGGGACCCGGGTTCAAATCTGACCTCGGGTGACTGTCTGTGTGGAGTTTGCACATTCTCCCCGTGTCTGCGTGGGTTTCCTCCGGGTGCTCCGGTTTCCTCCCACAGTCCAAAAATGTGCGGGTTAGGTTGATTTAGGCTATGATAAATTGACCCTTAGTGTTAGGGGGGGATTAAATATGTGGGGTTATGGGGATAGGATGGGATATGTTAGGGGGAATTAAATACGTGGGGTTACGGGGGTAGGGTGGGATATGTGTACTGTGGGGATTAAAGCAGGGGACAGGGTACTGGATTTGGATGATCAGCCATGATCGTATTGAATGGTGGAGCAGGCTCGACGGGCCGAATGGCCTACTCCTGCTCCTAGATTCTATGTTTCTATGTTTCTATGTTTAACTCTTTGCTTCTTCAATAGAGCCATTGTCTCAGTGTTAACAACCATTTCCCATTTCAAAAACTTGTATGATGTTTACAGCTTTGTGTTAACAAGCTCATCTTATCTCAGAAGCCTGTATTTACAGCTTTGTCATTGAGGCTTTTAGATTTTTAAACCCAGTTTGTCATATTTTAATGAAGTCAAATTCTGTTCATAGGATGGTGTATTTTTCTGAAATATGGCTATTCCTTTACACTTCCACAGTGCTGTTAGGGAGGAAGTTCCAGGATTTTGACCCAGCGACGATGAGGTTGCGGTTGTGTTTCAGATTTTTAACATTTTAACCTCTGACCCAACCCCAACCTATCTGTTTTTGGGTGTTAAAATACACCCCATAGTATTTTAAAGGGGAGTGCCAGGCTGAGCGGTCACGGACGGCACCCTGAGAAAAAAAAGGGGAAGGGGGCAGGTGCTGGCAGTTGGCCCAAAAAAATGGCCGCCCGACACCTACCCCTTTTACTAGCGCCGCCGTCACTGCTGGAAAAACACCCCCCTGACCCTGTCGGACATATCGTCCGGCGATAGGTCAGCGGGCGCAAGCGAAGTTTGCGGCCGGGCTGCTGCACATGGCGATGATGTCATCGCCGGCGGTGCAGCACCACAGGGCACTACCAGCTACCGCCGCCACTAACCTCCCGCTGAATTTTGCGGGAGGCGTTAGTGGTGCCGCGCACAGGCGCTAGGGGATTTACGCCCCGTTTCCCACATAAACTTTAATGAATTAAGTAACTAAAACAAGGTTAAATAGGGATGGCAGTTCAGGTGGTGTGCCGCAACTGCAGCATGTGGGAGTTTGTGGAGAGCATCGCGATCCCGGGCAACCACATCTGCAGTAAGTGCATCTTGAGGAACCTCAGCTCAGATTTGTTGAACTGGAGTCCGAGGTGCAGACTTTGTGGGACATCAGGGTTACCTGGACACTTTGATCCAGGAGGCAGTCACACCCTTAGGTTAGGTAGTGATACAGGTCTGGTTAGTGGTCAGGGTCAAAAGGGTGTGACTGCAACTCAGGCAGGTAAGGGGACCGCAGGTATAGTGCTGGAGGAAACTCGGCCGTTGAATTTTCTGTCATGTTAATTGTTCATTAATTCAGTTATTCATTGATTTTCTATACTTAAAAAGTCAGTAACAAGCCTTGTTCAGTGATACTCTTTGTAAATGCTATTTTAGTTCAAAAGCTTTACAAAGTACTAAATGACCATGAGGTTACTGTACTTCATCAACTTAGCTTTCTTATATGTTGAGCTTTGTTATACGTTGAATTGTAGGAGGTTATTGCAGAGTGCATTAACACTTTGTGATGCCTTTAAGAGTCTAGTGTTGACTTAGTGCTCTCTTCCCTCTTTAACTGAGTACACTGGCAGCTCTCTATCATGTAGAAATTCACATCCCTCAAACAATGCAGAGTCGGCTCGACGGGCCAAATCGCCTACTCCTGCTCCTATTTCTTATGTTCTTTCGTATGTAATTCTATTTCATCTTGAATAAAGACAATGGCCCAGAAATTCGGCTCCCTGGCTTCCCGCGGGTGCAAGGATCCCACGCGCACCTACCTACCGCGCCTGCCATTGACCTCTGGGCCCACGGGGACTTCAGCTCCTGGGCCTCCTGCAGCTGCCGGTGCGCAGTGCTTGTGAATCCCAGTGGCGTAGTTAGTGCAATGCGTCCCCTGGGATCACGTGGGCCATGGAGAGCCAATGGCAGCAGACCATCTTTCATTCATAGATTTGACAGGACCTGTCAAATCTATGAATTGAAATCGGCCCCAAAACAACACCTAAACTTCAAATAAATTAAAAAAAAAGCCATCACATTTTTAAAATAACTATAAGTTAAATAAATTAACTACTTTAAACAAAAATTAAAATTTTTGAAAAAATTAAAATACTTTTTAACAGTGCTAAAAATAAACTTACCTTTCTTTAAAGTATCTAAAAAAGATAAACCTGTTGAAATTTATTTTTCATTGTAATTAATTAACCACTTACCTTGTTAAAAACGGGTCTTGCGACCCTTTTTAAATGTGCAGCTTCTTCCATACTTACCTTCCCGGAGAAACCTGAAAAAAAAACTAAGTTCGCTGCGTGCGCGCAGCCTCTACCGCGCACGCGGTTCACCTCTCAACCCATCCCTTCACGAGACCGGAAGTTCCGGTTTCCCGTGCATGCGCAGTGCATGCAGGAAACCGGCACTTCAGGAGGCCTTATGGGTGAGTACACAGTACTCACCCGGCAAGTGCCGAATTTTTGGCCCAATGAGGGGAATTTTAACATGGTGGAGTGTGGGGGTTTGGGTGCAGGTGGGGGCTTAAATCCGGGGAAAATGACAGGGCGTCAGGAAGCAGGCTCCAACACGCCGACTTCCGCATTTCCCGCGAGAGAGTTAGGCTGTGTGCGAGCAATCCCCTCAGGAGAGGTGAGTTGCCATTAACAAATGTTAGTCACTCAATTAGTGTGATATTTACACACACTTTTGAGTTTAACATCGGGACCATGGGTTTCCCAGGCTTCTAGAAACTCGCTAGTGAAAGCAAGGCGAGTACACCGCGCCAATTGAGGGGGTCAATCCATCTCATGGAAATATCGCAATAAATACTCAGTACTCACAGCTGCTTTCTTACCTGCTAGTGGAAAGGCTGTTCACAGTACTTCTGCTGAGAGTTTGCTTTCTACACTTTGGAGGTTTGTTCTATCACCATCAGGATGGGTGGTGCTTTGGCTGCCTGATTGGACCTCAGATGAGGAGAAACATGACCAGCACCAGCAGCAGCACCAGCACCAGCAGCAGCACCAGCAGCCTGCTGGTCACAGACCTGTAGCTGCACAGGAGAGAGGGGAGCAGCAGAGAGGACAGCAGCAGAGGGTTGCAGCTTGCAGGAGGCACTACCCGTGAAACAGGGTCTACAGGCAGAGGCTGAGTATCCTTGATATGTCTGAACAGCAGTACCTGAGGAGGCTCAGGTAGCCATGCCAGGTGATGGTAGACATCTGCAGCCTGTTGGTGGCTGTCAAAGTTACCACCGCCCTCAACTTTTTTGCCTCCGGATCCTTCCAGGGCTCTGCCGGAGACATATCCAGGATCTCCCAGTCGGCGGCCCACAAATGCATAAGACCGGTAACAGATGGTTTGTTTCCAGGGCCGGCAAATATGTCAATTTCACCTGCGATGATGCCAATCAGAATGAACGGGCGCACGGGTTTGTGGCTCTGGCTGCCTTCTCAGAGGTGCAGGGTGTCTGTACACATGTGGCAATCCGGGCACCCCCAGATCAACCAGGAGTATTCATCAACCGCAAGGGCTTCCACGCCATCAATGTGCAGCTGGTGTGCAACCACAAAAAGATATTTCTGCAAGTGTGTCCCAAAGTACTGGGGAGCTGCAATGATGCTTTCGTCCTGCGGCAGTCCAAGTTCTCTGACATGTTCAGACATGCAAGCAGACTTAAAGGGTGGCTGCTAGGAGACAATGGATACCCACTTCAAACTTGGCCGATGACACCCATCAGAAACCTGAACAATGAAGCGCAACAGCACTATAATGAATGCCATATTACCACCAGATGTGTGATCAAACAAGCCATCGGCATGCTGAAGATGCGCTTCAGGTGCCTAGACAGATCTGGAGGTGCCCTTCAGTACGCACCAGCCAGGGACTCCAGAATGGTTGTGGTTTTCTGCGCTCCGCACAACATTGCGTAGCAGCGAGGTTTGGACCTGCAGGAGGAACAAGGCGAAGAACTGCTCGCATTGCTTCCCGGGATGCCATGGGATGCCCTTATTAATGCAAGGTTCACTTAGGTTGCACCAGTAGACCCGTGTCACAAGCACATGCAACAGCCACTCTTCCCGCCACCCCCACCCCACCCCCCCGCCCCGCCCCAATGCCACTGACACAAAACAGTCCTACAAACAACCAACCACCCCTTTCACATCCCTCTATTGGTTGCCATCAATTCATATCTTCCCATTCAAAGTTAAAAAGCGACTTGCCACCTAGCACCCAAGAATGGACAAGACAGGAAAGTGGTGCAAAATAACAATATTTATGTGACCTAACTAAAGAACAGAAACTTAACAACACAACATTTTCTCACACACCCATATGTATACTCCTGCGCAACTACAAAGCCTTACTCTTCCTTTTCCAATTACTCCTACGTGGTGCAACCCCTGTGGCTTGCGCAGAGGTAGAGGCAAGCTGCTCAGATAATTGCTGATTGCTAAGATGCTCTTTGATGCCCATGGGGGCCCCTCCAAAGACTGCTCCACCTGCACCAGTGTAGGGACAGCCTCGGCCATTGGGAGACGAGGCTGCATGTGGGCTACTGACTGAGGGAGGGGCAACAGGTGAGAAGTGGAAGTTCTTTGATTGGAGTACCCACTTCCATGTCCTTTTTCGCCATCATCCCTCTCATGGCTCAGCCACATTTCACTGCTACCACTTTGGTGGTGACACTTTGATGCAGAACAGGGCAGCACTGTAAGCCCATGGCTAAGGTTTTTGTCATCCTACTTAAGGTAGCAGACATGTTGGCATCCAGAGAGTGCACGGCTGTGATAAAGTGTACATGGACTGAATTGATAGCCGCGTTTGATATTCCATGGAGTTGGCCACTCTATCCATGCAAGAAGTTATCGTTGCAATGCCCTATGACATCAACCCACTCATGCTTGAGGCAGACTCCTCCATGCTCTCTGCAATTGTGGTCAGTGTGCTTGGAAGGCCTGTCAGTGCATCGCACATTGTCTGCTGCTGCTCAATGATTCTCCTTTTCATTGATGGCTCCCAGGGTACAGCATCTGTGTCCAGCTGAGCAGAGCTTGGAGAGGGCTATGGACTCTCCACTGCTGTCCCTGCCACTACCATCTGCTCTTGTTCACTTGTGAAGTGTGAGTCACCAGGTGAAAACCCAACTATCTGCCTACGTGGTCCCACCGAAGAGCGAGTATCTGAGCTGGTGCATGATATGCATGAGTCCTTTGACAGTGCACCCTCAGAAGGACTCAGCTCCTCTGAGGAATCCTCATTGGTGATCTTCACCGACTTCTGCTGAATGTGTGAAGGCCCTGTCGGATCTAAAATACATGGGGTCGGAATTTGCAGTCGGAGGCGTACCTCCGGAGTACGCCTCCAACCCGAAAAAAGTCCGAACCTATCTGCTGGCTCCTGGGCTTCGGAGACTTTGGGGTAAAAATTCAGTTGGTTGCGCCTCCCGTTAGCGCCTTAAGAGGGCGCTAATGGGGCGCAAAGCCGCTAACGCCCAGGCGCAGCGATGTTTGCGCCGCTCGGGAACTTAACTAGAGATTGTGCGGCGGCGCTAAACCTTACCGCTGCGACCACCTGCGCGCGCAGATTGTGACGTCATTCCATGGTGCAACGCCCTTGTGGCGCCCCGGAGCGGAAATTGAGTGGCGCCCCCTGCCTTACCGCCTGGCGCATCCAACGACCGGAAGACTGGAATGCTATCAATCGCTGTGGGGGGCGCTATTTAAAGGGGGCCTCTTCCTGTCTTTTTCTGTGGTGGACATTTTTGCACCACTCGTTCTGAGAGAGAGAGAGAGATTCGGAGAGAGAGAAAGAGAGACTTCTGCATTGACTCAACGCTTTGTGAGGTAGTTTTGCCTACTGATCCTAACAGTTGTCCCCCCCCCCCCGCTTTAAGAACTGGCCGGCGCCAGTGTGTCTGTGTTCCCTCGCTAACTGGCAGCAGCTGCGCTGCGCTCGCGCGCTGAGTTAGCGCCACACTGCTCGGCCTTTGCGCCTTAAGACAGGTGTGCAGCGCCTGATTTAGCGCTCCACTCACCTCCCGGGGCGGTAAAAGTGAAGTTTCCAGTCAGTGGCGATAATTAGCGCCAGGCGCTAATATTTGCGTCCAGACGATATTTGTGCCCCAAATGGGGCGCGACCTAATTTTTCCCCCTTTGGGTCCTGGGCCTGCAGACGTACTTCTTCTTAGGCAGTCCCTCGGAACCGAGGATGACTTGCTTCCACACTAAAAATGAGTTCTCAGGTGACTGATGAGTCCAATGTGGGACCTACAGTTTCTGTCACAGGTGGGGCAGACGGTGGTTGAAGGGGCGGGTGGGTGGGGTGCTTGGGTTAACGTGCGCTCCTTCCGCTGTTTGCGCTTGGCTTCCGCTTGCTCCCGGCGAAGAGACGCGAGGTGTTTGGCGCCTTCCCGGATTCTTCTCCTCCACTTTGTGCGGTCTTGGGCCAGGGATTCCCAGGTGTCGGTGGGGATGTTGCACTTTTTCAAGGAGGCTTTGAGGGTGTCCTTGAAGCGTTTCCTCTGCCCACCTGGGTCTCTGTTGCCGTGTCGGAGCTTCGAGTAGAGCGCTTGTTTTGGGAGTCTCGTATCGGGCATGCGGACGATGTGGCCCATCCATCGGAGCTGATCGAGCGTGGTCAAAGCTTCGATGCTGGGGATGTTGGCCGGAGCGAGAACACTGACGTTGGTGTGCCTATCCTGCCAATGGATTTGCAGGATCTTGCGGAGGCAGCGTTGGTGGTGCCTGCTGTACATGGTCCATGTCTCTGAAGCATACAGGAGGGTGGGTATCACTACTGCTCTGTAGACCATGAGCTTGGTGCTGGGTTTGAGGTCCTGGTCTTCAAACACTCTCTTCCTCAGGCGACCGAAGGCTGCACTGGCACACTGAAGGCGGTGTTGGATTTTGTCATCGACGTCTGCCCTTGCTAACAGTAGGCTCCCGAGGTATGGAAAGTGGTCCACGTTATCCAAGGCCTCGTCGTGGATTTTGATAATCAGGGAGCAGTACTGTGTGGCGGGGGCAGATTGGTAGAGGACTTTTTGTCTTACGGATGTTTAGTGTAAGGCCCAAGCTCTCGTACGTTTCGGTGAAGGTGTTAACGATGGTTTGGAGTTCGACCTCAGAGTGTGCGTAGGCGCAAGCGTCGTCTGCATACTGTAATTCGATGACAGAGGATGGGACGACCTTGGATCTGGACTGGAGGCGACGGAGGTTGAACAGTTTCCCGTTTGTTCTGTAGATTAGCTCCACTCCAGCGGGCAGCTTACTGAGGGTGAGATGGAGCATTGCAGCAAGGAAGATCGAGAAGAGCGTTGGTGCAGTGACACAGCCTTGCTTGACCCCGGTCCGTATGTGAATTGGGTCTGTGGTGGAACCGTTGGTCAGGATCACGGCTTGCATGTCGCTGTGAAGCAGACGGAGGATGGTGACAAACCTTTGAGGGCAGTCGAATTTGAAGAGGACACTCCATAATCCGTCATGATTGACGGTGTCGAAGGGCTTTGTGAGGTCAAAGAAGGCCATGTACAGCGGTTGGTGCTGTTCCCTGCATTTCTCTTGTAGTTGACCCGCGGTGAAGATCATTTCCATTGTGCCCCTTAGTGGGCGGAATCCGCATTGTGACTCTGAGCGGAGTTCGTCAGCCACTGGGAGAAGGCAATTGAGGAAGTTTCTTGTGATGACTTTCCCTGTGGCAGACAGCAGGGAGACTCCTCTCTAATTATCGCAATCGGACTTGTTAGCTTTCTTGAAGATGGTCACGATTACGGCGTCTTTGCGATCCCCTGGCATGCTCTCCTCCTTCCAAATAAGAGAAATGAGTTCATGTATTCGTGCCAGTAGTGCTTCTCCGCCATGTTTTAGCGCCTCGGCGGGGATTCCATCTGCTCCTGAGGCCTTGTTGTTCTTCAGTTGTCGGATGGCCTTTTCAACCTCATGACAGGCTGGGGTTGTGCTGAGATGGTGGCGGGTAGCATGCTACGGGATGGAGTTGAGGACACTCGCGTCGAAGGCAAAGTCTCGGTTAAGGAGATCTTCGAAGTGCTCCTTCCAGTGGGCACTGACTTCCTCTCTGTCCTTGATAAGCACCTCTCCGTTCTTGGCCCACAGTGAGGTAGGACCTTGGGTGCTTGGGCCGTAGGTGGTCTTGACTGCGCTAAAGAAGCCAGAGACGAGACCAAAAAGGAATTCTACTCCAGGCGCATCTGTCATCGTGGAATCGACCCGGCCGGCAGCAGTGGGAGACCCAATTGAAATCATTATCAGGTAGTTTACAGGCATTTTAGAGCCTTTTTTCACTTTTTACATTTCCCTGCAGGGCCACGGGATTCACGCAGCTCGGGATCCACGTCTGTCAACCTGAGATGGGAGTTCAGTGGCCATTGCTTCAGCTGATTACTTGACAGCATCAAATGTACAGTAAAAGCTCCAACCTGACAGATGATCACGTTCCTCAGGCAGAACTGTTGCTCAGTCCATTCCCAGCACAGATTCTGCAGGCTGCAAGTCTTTCCAGCAAAGTCTCCATCCTGTGTCACCTCATTGGAAGAACTCTCTCATCATTGACAGATTGCTTCTGTCAACTGTACTTCACCTGCCATCTATTCCATCAATATGGGTGCCGTTTATACTGTCTCACCTTGGTCCTCAGAATCGGACCACAATCAGCCCCAACACCAGCAGCACCAGGCACACCAGCAGCACCAATAACAACACCAACATTCTCCGCAATCACTTGATGCTGCGCAGGATACAGGGCATCAGCACCCGAGCATATTGCTGCCCGGGAGGCCAGGGATGGCCTCACCATGGCCAGATTTACTTCACTTGATGCTGTACACCCTGGCTGCCACATGATGCACCAGGTTGGCACCACCCCACACCAACACCATAAAGCATCCCTACAATGTCCAAGCCATTCCTTTCACACTCACCACCATTGGATGAGTACCATTATGTCTCACTGCAACTCACTAAGCCACTTCCAAAGGTACACACAAATCTGTGCAAGACCAGAAAGTATTGAAAATAAAGATTTTAATGTTTGACAACACATTAACAGAAACTTTACATAAACATTGGATAAAACACCCAAGTGGCTACCCTTGTGTGTTGTTAGTTGGTATGATTGCACTAGGATGAGGGTGAGTGTGAGGGGTGGCTAGTGAGATGGGAATGTGATAATGTAGATAGAGAGAGAGAGAGAGATGGGTGGAGGTGCAAGGTAAGTTGGTGTGAGTAAGGATGTGCAGGAGTAGGGTAGGGAAGGCAGAGTGATGGGGATGTGATGAGAGGCACAGGAGGATGCAGTTGAGTGTGGCTTTGTACTAACGTTTCATGATCTAATGAGATCATTGAAACATTTGCGGCACTGCACCCAGCTCCTCCTGACCACATCCCTGCTTGTGCCCTCCTCTGCAATCTGCAACCAGGCTGCCTTGGTCTCCTGGAGAGGTCTCTTCATAAGCATATGGAGGGAGTCATCGGAGAAGCTGGGTGCAGCCCTCTGCCTCTGTGCAGTCATTGTCAGTGTTTGCAGCACTCCAATGCTGTAGTACACTGACAGCACTATGTTAGATTAAACTTCAAATGTAATGTGGCCATGGTCCTTTAAAGATCCCAGCTCAAAATGTGTCATGAATGATGTCACTAGACCCACTGCATCTCATTGGGCCGGGTAACGCGCTGGGCGGGCTTAATAGGCCCCATTAAGGTAAGTTCATTTTCAACAGCATGATGGAGCCAGCAGCAGGGTCGCGACCCGTCAAGGACACCGGTCTCACCGGACCCGCCCAGGTAGGCAAAATTCCGGCCTAAATGTGGATGATTTTTTATTTTTAAATATTTAATTTAACATTTATATCAACACTTACACTGGTGAAAGCAGGCCCTCTGCCTGCTTTTACCAGGCATAAGGGTTTCGTGGGGATTTGCTGGGCAGTAGTTGGACAAATAGCCCTACTCTGCGAACCTTGACAGATTGCAAGTTCCGGGTTTTCAGGCTTTTTACCGAATTAGTCCTGGCAAGATAAGAATATGTTGCAAGTTATCATGATGAATATAATCATATTTCACCCACTGTTGAAACCAAATCAATATGACTGAGTACTGTATGACATGTGGGTCGTTAATAATTAATTCTGTCACTAGGCAGCTGGGAGCTCCCCGTCTCCTGATCTTTGATGACCAGGGATGCCGAAACTCCACTGATTTTGAGCACCTCTTCCTCTGTGCTTGGTGGACCACCTCCCTCATGTTTTGTGCTCTCCTCCTGCAAGGGCTTACCCCTTATCCTTAGACTGTGACCCCTGGTTCTGGACTCCCCCGCCATCGGGAACATCCTTCCTGCATCTAGTCTGTCTAGTCCTGTTAGAATTTTATAAGTTTCAATGAGATCCCCTCTCATTCTTCTAAACTCTAGCAAATATAAGCCTAATTGACCCAATCTCTCCTCATACGTCATTCCTGCCATCCCAGGTATCAGTCTGGTGAATCTTTACCTTTGGCCTTCTTAACCGCCTGCTGCACCTGCATGCTTACCTTCAGCGACTGGTGCACAAGGACACCCAGGTCTCATTGCACTTCCCCTTTTCCCAATCTATTGCCGTTCAGATAATAATCTGCCTTCCTGTTTTTGCCACCGAAGTGGATAACCTCGCATTTATCCACATTATACTGCATTTGCCATGCATCTGCCCAATCACCCAACCTGTCCAAATCATACTGGAGTTTCTCTGCATCCTCCTCACAGCACACACGCCCACCCAGCTTTGTGTCATCTGCAAACTTGGTGATATTACATCTAATTCCCTCGTCTAGATCATTAATATATATTGTGAATAGCTGGGGTCCTAGCACCGATCCCTGCGGTACCCCACTAGTCACTGCCTGCCACTCGGAAAAAGACTCGTTTATTCCAACTCTTTGCTTCCTGTCTGCCAACCAGTTCTCTATCCAAGACAATACCTTACCCCCAATACCGTGTGCTTTAACTTTGCACGCTAATCTCCTATGCGGGACCTTATCGAAAGCCTGCTGAAAGTCCAAATACACCACATCCACTGGTTCTCCCTTATCTATTCTACCAGTTACATCCTCAAAAAATTGCATCATGCAGGTCTTCAACACACCCACTGCCGGGGATTGGACGGCATCCCGGAAGTAAAATGTAAATGAGGTGGCTGAGTTAAAAAGCCACTGACAGACACACTGAACTTACCTCCGGGTTTCCCATGCGATATCGGACCCGCCTGCTCCCAACACGTCTCCCCTGTCCATGAGGGCAAGCATACATCTTCGAAGGGTGCGAGGGTGTGCAGGCGGGATCTTCCTCCTCCAGTGCCAACCTTCTGTCTAGAGTTGTGTGTAACCTTCTCCTGCAAGAAAGAAGGGAATGTGTTAATGAGAGTCTTGTGAGATAACAACATAAGAACAGAAGAAATAGGAGCAGGAGTAGGCCACTCGGCTCTTTGAGCCTGCTCCGCCATTCAATAAGATCATGGCTGATCTTCTACCTCTGCTCCACCTTCCCGCTTGATCCCCATATCCCTTGATTCCCCTAGTATCTAAAAATGTATCGATCTCTGTCTTGATTATACTCAACGACTGAGCATCCATAGCCCCAATAGCTGATAGTCTATGTGTAAGATGTGATATGTGGGTAATGGTGGTGAGTGTGTGAGTATGAGGAGATGGGGGTGTGGTGAGGTGTGGTACAGTGATTATAGGAGAGTGAAGGTAAGTGGGGAGGGGGAGCCTTGTGAGTGCTGTGAGTTTAGTGATTAGTGAGGCTGTGAGTGGCGGAGGTGTGAGTATAGAGTAAGAGGGCAATATTCTTACCTTAACAACTCTAGTGAGATCATTGAATTTCTTCCTGCATGGCAGCCAAGTCCTGGGTGCTAGGCTTCTGGTATTCACATATTCTGTAATCTGTTCTTATTGATGGTAGAGTTGATGCATGGATGGCTTCCTCTCCCCCGGGGTAAGATGATATCCTTTCTCTTATCCACTGCCTGCACCAGGGCCTCCAAGGCAGTATTGGAAAATATTGGTGCCCTCTCAGCACTTGCTTCAGCCATATCTCTCCTTCCAAAAGTGTTTCCCTGGTGGCTGCAGCCAGAATATACCTCCCCTTTAAGAGGTGCAGGCTGCCTTTAAGTGGTGACATAGATGCCTGATATCCGGCCCACCTGCAGCCAATAACTAGCTTTGGCTGAACATCTAAATGATTAAACTGATTGTCCGTGCTGCCTGAATCAATAGTAACAGGTGCATGCAGTGGTCCTGCGTGCCTGATTCCGGGTGTGATTGGGTTTTGAGGCCATACTATTTGCTCACAACTTCAGCTTTTGTGGGTCTGCAGGGTCTGCAATCACTTAATAAACTGAAATGATTCCAAGCGCGAGTTCAGTTATTGGACTATTTAATGATGCCACTTAATAGATATGAACAATTAAAGCTCACAGAGCCTGAAGAAAAAGCCTAGAGAGCCATGGAAGCTTGCATATCTTACACCTGTTTAAGTTGCTGGAAGTTATTGTAGTGATTAGAGGCTTTTCTTGTGGACCAGCTTGATGTCAAACCATCTGTTTTGAAAACATTGAAATGCTAATTCTTACAGCACACGATGTATAATTCTTTTAAGAGAGGCAGAGTTATGAGGATTACTGGATGACTGTCAAATGAATGAAATTAAAATTAGGCAGAATAGCAATGGAAACAGTAGGATAATACAATAGATGCTGAAGATTACCACTGCTTCTCCGCCATGACCTGTATTTCTGTCTCCTCACCCCTGCTGGGACTGCCACTGGATGCCCCTTCGACTCCCACCACATGTAAATGCCGTTGTGTTGCGGGGGGGGGTTGGGGGTGGGGGACCTGAGTTCTTGGTGGATTTCCTGCCATTTGCCCCTCTTACTGTTGGTCTCCAGGACTGCCTGGAGAAAGGTGATGGCACAATGACCCCAGAATTCTTTTAATGGAGGCAGAGAGCCGAGTAGAGGTCTCCTCTATCTCCTTTCTGCCACATACAGCGACCTTTTTATGCCTCATCTCAACCGAGGCCTAAATGTAATTTTCCTTTTGTCTTTGGAGCTGTTTTTCACCTTTACGGTCCGTTGCCACCTCCTCAGGTCCCACTGCAGTGTCACCTCATGTTTTTCGGTGGCACTAGCGGACTCCCTCTTGGTGGTGAAGATCCTAGCCACCGTGCATGAGAAATGACTACCAACCCAGGATAATGGGTCAGGATTATGGTGATGTCAGAGGGCCAGGCAGAGGTCCCACCCTGCTGGAACATCACCACAAAGAGGAGAAGCCCACCCCAAGTACCTGTGCTACATGGAAAAAGCTGTATTGCTCTTTAGGGCTCTTATTTTGCAGTCACTGTAATATTGGCCCAAAATTTGCGATCGGAGACTTCCCGCGGGCGGATGCCTCCGACCTGTAAAAAATCTACACATTTACCTGGTGGCCCGGGAGGTATGGAGGCTTGCGATCCTGGGCCTCTCCGGGTCCGCGCAGGCAGAGGCCCACGTATCCCAGGGGCGCATGTGGTTCGCGAGCGCCCCAGGGATCACATGGGCTGGCCCAACCAATAAAAGAAGGGAATCCCCAATCATACTTATGGGAGTTGCATACGTACGGAACTCCCATAAGTATGAATGGGGATCACTTAAAAAAATACACGAACACATGAAATACATTTTTTTTAAATTACATATTTAAAATTAATTAAAATGCCATTTAATTAAATAATTTAAACAACAATTAATTTTTTTTAAAATTTGAATATGTTTTAACGGGGCTAAAAATAAACTTACCTTATTGGACAGGGTTTTTAACGTATAAATGAGTGATAACATTTTATTTTTCTATTTTTTAAAACTCTTATGCTGGTAAAAGCAGGCGTAAGAATTTCACAGGCATTCAGCGGGTAGAAGTTGGGCAAATAGCGCAACTCTCCACCCGCAGAGGCCCATCTCCCAGGGATGCGGAGGATCTGTCAAAAAGATTCTTGACAGATTGCAAGTTCCGGGTTTTAGCACATGCGCTTTGCATACCTAAACCCGGAACTTGTGTGGTCCCTACGGGCACGTACACACCTCGTACGTACCCGTAGGGGGTCGCAAAATATGGCCAATTATTTTTGTTTAAGGAACAGTGCTCACAGCACAAATGTGTAGAACAATATTTCAAGAAACCCAATTTTCCTGGCTTCTTACCAGTGTTTTCACGAGTATAATGAGACCATGGTTCTTTTTGTCCCCATAATTCACCAATGTAACTTGTATTTCGCAACAAGTGTATAAACATCAAGATAAAGGCAATTTATTTTGTTATGGAAGTGAAGATTTAAGGGAAAACAGGGAAATACTACTGCAGTCTGCTAGTTGATTGTACCCCTGAGTGCAGTGTGCAAAAGGAACTGGAAATTGTTTCTGATGCATCATTAATCTTGGAAGTTTTGGAAACTGTGTTGGGATCTGCCAGCCTATCACTTTAATCTCTCCAAAGGTCAATAATGGAATGCTACCTGTAAATTAGTCTCTGGGAAACTGCACATAGTGGGGCAATGATACTGTACATGCGTTATCCATTGTACTGCTGTGTGAACTGACGCTTCTCATTTTAAAATTGCAACTGAAACAGAAGTGCAAAAATGCAGCACAAAGAACACTGGCTTTGTTTTCCAGAACCCAGTCTGTGAATTTTATTAATTTGACAGACTTGTAGCCCATAGGGACCCACTAACCTTTATCTCCTAGCTGGTACAGAAAATGGGTTACATACAAGCATTCATAACAATTTCATTAGATTTTGCCTATTTGCATAATGTTTATGCACATTATTGACATATAAATTCAGATACTGGTGCAGTAGAGGTCCAGCTGTTGAATCTGTAAAAGTGGTATTGTGTGGGGACCAGTCATACTTACTCTAAGCATCCAGTACTCACTAAATGGAATCACACTATTGTGGTAGTGCCCTCACCCCATGCACACTATTGTGGTAGTCCCCTCACCCCATGCACACTATTGTGGTAGTCCCCTCACCCCATGCACTACCCAAATTCAGGTGCCAATATATATTTGGCGCCCAGGGGACGAAGTTGTGAGACTTTGGATCTGTGGAGATGGACTAAGCAATTCTCACCTCCGAATAGGAAACGGAGTTATGTGAAGGCATGAAGTGGGTAAAGAAAAGTTCAGAAGCCGCCGAGGGAAAGAACTGGTAAAATAGAAGTAAAATAAAAACAGATTGTGGTGACTGGAAGCCACTGTCAATTTATTTTCTTCTAATTGACAAAAGCTAATTTGACAGTCAGATGTTCTCAATCAGAAGAAAATCGGATGGTAGTAGAAGAGGTGGCAGGAGTTTCTAAAAGAGATCAATAAATGTTTGGTTCTGTCCCAGTCACATTAGTACAAGATTCAGCAATGGTACTTTACCAATTACTCTAGTGCTTAATTACATTTGGGGGTAAGAGTGGAGTTGGTCACTGATGCTGCTGATGCAAGGCAAAGTGGCATAGCGACCTGGAGAGAATGCAAAGTCGACAACTGACCTTTTAGTGCAGGGGTAGGCAATTATTTGGGCTGGAGGGCCACTTAACAAGTTTTGGTGAGCTGTTGAGGGCCGCACACCAATGTTCCCCCTAAGGTGCATGGCCGCGTGGGCACGCACCAATCGTGAGGTCCCGCGCAGACTGCTCACCAGCTCCTGTCACTGGAAGAGATATCACGCAGCAAATTTATGAGAATACGGGCCGTATTTTGCCCACCACTGGTTTAGTGCCTTGTTACAGAAGTAGTTGATGTGAGGGTAACAGGACACTGTATTTAATTTTTCTTCATACTGGCTTTATAATTTGTCCAATCGAAAGAAGTAACACGTGAACAATATAAAATGTAGTCATTTAATTAAATTGTTTGATCATTTTGAACCAATTCCTGTTTCTAAATATCAATACAGTTGTAAGAGTTTAATATTGGTAAGAGTACATGTTCTCATACTGATGAAGGAAAAAAATAGCTTTTTGAACAACTACCTTCATAAAGAGGTATGTGTGTGTGTGTGTGTGTGATTGAACCAGCCTATATGGAGTAAAGCTGTGATAGCAATCATATCTGTATGAGCCTTTGCACGTCTAAACTACAGAACCAGTTACTGAAGGGTGCCTTTGGCATTGCAGGTTACTCCCAGTTTGTGTCTGCAGGCAGAGTCCTGGTGTGCTTTCAGTACATCAAATGACAATATTCTGTCATTAGATTATCAGACTGAAGACCTTATATAACCACCTTGCTCCATACATGCGCAAACACACAATTTGACACACGTGCAAACACACACATACATGCGCAAACACACAATTTGACACACGTGCAAACACACACATACATGTGCAAACACACAATTTGACACACGTGCAAACACACATTTGCACACAAACACACACATGCAAACACACTTGCAAATACACACACACGTGCAAACTCACGCACAATGAACAAACATGCATGCGCAAACACACAATTTAACACATATGTAAACATACACGCACAAACACACACGCACGTGCAAACACACACGCACAAGCAACAAACATGCACGAAACAAACATGCATGCGTAAACACACGCGCAAACACACACAAGCAACAAACATACACAATCAACAAACATGCACAAACACACACACAAACATGCATGCACAAATACACATGTGAAAACACGTGCACATACAAACACACACAAGCAACAAACACATGCACAAACACATGTACAAACACACACACGCAAAAACATATGCGCACAAATGCACAAACACATGCGTAAACACTCCTTTACTGCAGTAGTTGTTCAAAAAAGCATTTTTCCTCCATCAGTAGTATGACAACTTGTACTTTTACCATGAATATAAAACGTCATGCCAAAATTATAATAAGTTCAGATCAGGTCTTGCAACATTTACATTGCCTCATAATTCATGTCTGGGGTGGGGGATATTAAATCATAGACACATCCCAGAAAAAAGGAAGGCTTACAAATACTGCTCTTTAGATTTGGCATTAAATCAACTCCCAAAGGAGGACATTTTCATATTAATGGTAAAGAATTACCTCTACAGTTTACATTCTCCCTCTATTGATGATCAGCAACAGTGTCTCACCTCCTGACTCCCCAGAGCCTTTCCACCATCTACAAGGCACAAGTAAGGAGTGTGATGGAATACTCTTCACTTGCCTGGATGAGTGCAGCTCCAACAACACTCAAGAAGCTTGACACCATCCAGGACAAAGCAGCCTGCTTGATTGGCACCCCATCCACCACCTTAAACATTCACTCCCTCAACCACCGGCACACCGTGGCTGCAGTGTGTACCATCTACAAGATGCACTGCAGCAACTCGCCAAGGCTTCTTCGACAGCACCTCCCAAACCCGTGACCTCTTCCACCTAGAAGGACAAGGGCAGCAGGCACATGGGAACACCATCACCTCCAAGTTCCCCTCCAAGTCACACAATATCTTGAATTGGAAATACATTGCCGTTCCTTCATCATCATTGGGGCAAAATCCTGGAACTCCCTCCCTAACAGCACTAGTAACAGGGAGTACCTTCACCACGCAGACTGCAATGGTTCAAGAAGGCTGTTCACCACCACCTTCTCAAGGGCAATTAGGGATAGGCAATAAATGTTGGCCTTGCCAGCGACGCCCACATCCCAGGAGCAAATTTTAAAAAAGAAGTTGAGAACAAGGTCAGTAAGATGAGTTTTAAGGTTTTGTACTGTTCCTTTGCTAGTTTTCAAAAAAATAAAGGTGCTGAACAATACAACACGATAGCATTGTCACTGAGTGTTAACGTAATTTGTTTGGCTTGTTTGGGCCCATTTGTAATCTATTCAGTATCATTTCAATGAACTTGTATGATTCATTTGGATTCTTCACAGTTATGTCAGTATGAATGAGGGATATTTGTGCATTGTTTTTAATACAGATTGTAAATGCACATTAATTGGAGATAAACTCAAAAACTGCTGAAAAACAGGAAAGATTTACTGCTTAAAAAATTCAGTGTTACTGAGAAGCTATACTCTTGCATTGTGGATCTGTACAGATTGAATTCAATTTGCTGAGATTTGTAGGTCTTGAATCATTTTTGATCCAATTAGTCAAACTTTCGAGTTAAACAGTCATCACTTACGAATATTGCTGATGCAACCGGGTTCGACTTATTCCAAATGCTTCTTAGAATATAACATAAGGAAAATACAGTGGCTGCTGGAAATCTGAAATAAAAATGGAAAATGTTGGAAACACTCAACAGGTCAGGCAGCATCTGTGGAGAGAGAAACAGAGTTAACATTTCAGGTTGATGACCTTTCATCAGAACTGGAAGATGTTAGAGAAGAGCAACTTTTATGCAAGTACAGAACCAGTGAAGGGTGGGAGGGGTGTGGGGGTTCGGTGGTGTGGGGTGGTGGTGAGGGGGTGGGGGGGGCAGGGAAAGAACAAAAGGCAAAAGGCCTCTGATAAGGTGGATGGCAGGAGTGATTAAATGACAAAAGGGATGATGATACAAGGCAAAAGGGGGTGATAATTGGGTCAGTATAGAAACAAAAGATGGGTCAAGAGGAGGTGTAACTGGTTACAGCAGAGTTCCGAAGGTTGTGTTGCCTGCCCAGTGCCAGGGTTAAGGATATCTCGTCACAGCTGGAGAAGAACTTGGAGTGGGAGGGGGAGGATCCAGTGGTCGTGGTCCACGTAGGAACCAATGACATAGGTAGAACTAGGAATGAGGTTCTGCTGAGGGAGTTTCAGCAGTTAGGGTCCAAATTAAAATGCAGAATCTCTGGATTGTTACCTAAGCCATGTGCAAATTGGCATAGGGACAGACAGATCAGAGAGTTAAATGCATGGCTCAAAGTGTGGTGTGGGAGGAAGGCGTTTCGATTCATGGGACACTGACATCAGTACTTGGGAAAGAGGGAGCTGTTCCATTGGGATGGGCCCCACTTAAACTGGGCTGGGACCAGTGTCCTGGCGAACCGAACAACTAGGGCGGTAGATAGGGATTTAAACTAATGAAGGGGGGTGGGTGGGAGGATTCAGGAAAGGGTAATTTCAAAAGCAGTAAGAGAAATGTCAAGGCTGCAGAGCAGTGCAGTGATCTGAGTAAAGATAAGCAGAATGTGTCAGGAAGGGTCAGAGAGATTAATGAAGGTAATAAGGCACCAGTGACTAAATTGGCTTCAGGGAAAAATAGAAAAAAGTTAAAGCTAAAGGTACTATATCTGAATGCGTGAAGCATTTGCAAAAAAATAGATGAATTAATAGCACAGATAGAAATAAATGGGTTTGATTTAATAGCCATTACAGAGACATGGTTGCAGAGTGACCAAGGTTGTGAACTAAATATTCCAGGATATTTCAGGATATTTGACTTTTAGAAGAGACAGGTAGAATGGAAAATGAGGGGGAGGGGGTAGTCCTGATAATAAAGGAAGGGATAAAGAGAGTAGAGAGAAATTATTTTGGCTCAGAAAAACAAAATGTAGAATCAGTTTGGGTGGAGCTAAGACACAACAAGGGACAGAAAACACTAGTGGGAGTGATCTATAGGCCCCCGAACAGTGGTTGTAGTGTCGGGCAGAGTATAAATCAGGAAATTAGAGATGCATGTAACAGGGAAAATACAATAATCATGGGGGACTTTAACTTTCATACAGACTGGGCAAACCAAATTTGCAGGAAGAGTTCATGGAATGCATTCAAGATAGTTTTCTAGATCAGTATGCCGAAGAACCTACTAGGAAACTGGCTATTTTAAATCTAGTATTGTGCAATAAGACAGGGTTAATTAATAACCTTGTAGTAAAGGAGCCTCTAGGGAGCAGTGATCCAAATATGATAGAATTTTATGTTGTGTTTGAGAGTGATTTAGTTAAGTCTGAAACTAGGGTCCTAAATCTGAACAAAGCAAACTACGAAGGTATGAGAGGCGAGTTGGCTAAGGTAGGTTGGAAAACTAGATTAAAAGATATGACAGTAGAAAAGGAATGGCAAACATTTAAAGAAACAATTTATAATTCGCAATGAATATACATTCTCTTAAGGAATAAAGAGGGCAAAATTGGTTCGCGCCCCCTTGGGGCGCGAATTTCGCTACTTTTAGCACCCCGAAAAAGTTAGCAGCCCCACGCCCAAAAGTTAGCGTCCCGGCTCCCTCTTGGGGTGCTACGAGTGAATATCGCGGTGCTACGTGTGGCGCTGCGGCAAATTGTGCCGTGGTACTGCAGGCCTTCCTCCCCTTATTAAAGTGGAGGGGCCTAGTGCAGCGCGACCCAGGGCCCAGCTGGGCCACCAGGGATCAGAGTGCCGGCAAAAGAGCCCGGCACTCAAGAGAAGTGCCGGGTTCACAGAGCGCAGCCAGCACCCGACGGGGGTGCTGAAGAGGAGGCCGGGGACAGCAACGGGGGCAGGTGCTGGCAGGCGGCCAGCAAAAAAAGGGCTGCCCGGCACCTCCCCTGTAATTTGCGCCGCCCTGGCCACAGGTAGACCCCCTGACCCTGTCGGACATAGCATCCGACGGTAAGTCAGGGGGCGCTACCGAAGATCGCGGCCGGGGCGTGTGTGAGGCGCTGCGCACGGCGATGACATCATCGCTGGAGGTGTAGCACTCGGGGCGCTAATGGTTACCGCCACCGCTAACCTCCCGCTGAATTTTGGGCGCTAACGGGAGGCGCAAATTAAACACATTTTCCCCAAAAAAACTCCACGAGAAAAATGGTCCACCCGTGGCTAACAAGAGAAATTAAAGATAGTATTAGATTAAAGGAAGAGGCCTATAATGTTGCCAATAAGAGTAGTAAGCCTGAGGATTGAGACGATTTCAGAATTTAACGAAGGAGGACCAAGAAATTGATAAAGAAACGGAAAATAGAATATGAGAGTAAACTAGCGAGAGACATAAAAACAGACTGTAAAAGCTTCAATAGGTATGTAAAAAGGAAAAGATTAATAAAATTAAACATTGGTCCCTTACAGGCTGAGACATGAGAAATTATAATGGGGAATAAGGAAATGGCTGAGAAATTAAACAAATACTTTGGGCTGAATTTTCCCTGCGGAGGCGGGATGGCGGCGGGAGAGCTGGTTGGCGGTTTTCGGTCCCACTCCCGTTTGCAGCCGCTCTCTCAAAAAGATTTTCCATAGAGTGGCCTTGTTAAGCCCGACCTGCGGTGTTCCTGGCCAATTAACAGGAAGCGGATCTGATGACGTAATTTGATGACGTGCCATCAGCCAGTTTTCATAAAAGGACCATGGCCACATTGATTTGGACAGTTGTGCTGTCAGTGTTCTGCAGCATTGAGGTGCTACAAACACTGACAAGCAAAAAAAAAGAAAGACTTACATTTCTGTAGCGCCTTTCACGACCACCGGACGTCTCAAAGTGCTTTACAGCCAATTAAGTACTTTTGAAGTGTAGTCACTGTTGTAATGTAGGAAACGCGGCAGCCAATTTGCACGCAGCAAGGTCCCACAAACAGCAATGTGATCATAGAATCATAGAATCATAGAAAGTTACAGCACGGAAGGAGGCCAATTCAGCCCATCGTGTCCGCGCCGGCCAACAAAGAGCTATCCAGCCTAATCCCACTTCCCAGCTCTTGGTCAGTAGCCCCGCAGGTTACAGCATCCCAAGTGCACATCCAAGTACTTTTTAAATGTGGTTAGGGTTTCTGCCTCTACCACCCTTTGAGGCAGTGAGTTTCAGACCCCCACAAACCTCTGGGTGAATAAATTTCCCCTCAAATCCCCTCTAAACCTTCCACCAATTACTTTTAATCGGTGCCCCCTGGCTTTTGACCCCTCTGCTAAGGGAAATAGGTCCTTTCTATCCACTTTATCTCTGCCCCTCATAATGTTATACACCTCAATAAGGTCTCCCCTCAGCCTCTTCTGTTCCAAGGAAAACAAACCCAGCCTATCCAGTCTTTCCTCATAGCTAAGATTCTCTATTCCCGGCAACATCCTTGTAAATCTCCTCTGTACCCTCTCTAGTGCAATCACATCTTTCCTGTACTGTGGTGACCAGAACTGTACGCAGTACTCTAGCTGAGGCCTAACTAGTGTTTTATACAGTTGAAGCATAACCCCCCTGCTCTTGTATTCTATGCCACGGCTAATAAAGGCAAGCATTCCGTATGCCTTCTTAACCACCTTATCTACCTGGCCTGCTATCTTCAGGGATCTGTGGACATGCACTCCAAGGACCCTTTGGGGGAAAAATTGAGTCGCGCCCCCTTTGGGGTGCTTACTTCGCCGGGGCATTACTTTTAGCGCCCCATAAAATTAGCGCCCCCGCACCGGAAATTGAGTGGTTGCGCCCCAAGAGGGAAGCGGGGCGCGACTGGAAATGCCCCGCATCCTCTTGGGGCGCGGCAAGTCAATATCGTGGCGTTACGTGCTGCAGCGCCAACTGCTGCGGCACGTCGCACCGCGGTATTGCAGGCCTTCCTCCCCTTCTTAAAGGGGAGGGGCCTTGCGCAGCGTGAACCGGGGCCCAGCTAGGCCCCCGGGGATCAGGAGCGCCGGCGAAAGAGCCTGGCACTCAAGAGAAGTGCCGGGCTCTTGGAGTGCAGCCGGCACTTCGTGGGGGGGGGGCTTCACGGGGACCGGGGACAGCAACAGGGGCAGGTGCTGGCAGGCGGCTATCAACAAAAATGGCCGCCCGCCACCTCCCCTTTAACTAGCGCTGCCCCGGCCGCAGGTAGTCCCCCTGACCCCGTCGGACATAGCATCCGGCGGTAAGTCAAGGGGTGCTACCGAAGATCGCAGCCGGAGTGCGAGCGGGGCGCTACGCACGGCGATGAGGTCATCGCCGGCGGCGCAGCGCCACAGGGCGCTACCGGTTAGCGCCGCCGCTAACCTCCCGCTGAATTTCGTGGGAGGCATGGGCGACGCCGCACCCAGGCACTAGTTGCTTTGCGCCCCATTAGCGCCCTCTTAAGGCGCTAACGGGAGGCGCAAACCAACTGAATTTTTCCCCCCTTTGTTCCTCTACACTACTCAGTGTCCTACCATTTATTGGGCCAGATATTCCGATCCCTACGGGTGGGTGCGCGCTGTGTACCCACCCGTAGGGACATCGGAAATGCCGGTTTCAGGCATGCACAGCGCATGCGCTGGAAACTGGCATTTCCGCTCCGTCAAGAATGGTCTTGACAGATCCTCCGGCTGCACTGGAGAAGGGCCTCTGTGGGCGGATAGTTCTGCTTTTTGGAGACCCTCGCCCGCAGAAAACTCATACAATTCTTGCGCCTGGTAAAAGCAGGCGTAAGGCCTGCTTTTACCAGGATAAGAGTTGAAAAAAGTTTAAAAAAAATTTCACTGATTTATCATTTAAAAATACTTTAAAAAAAGGTAAGTTTATTTTTAGCCCCGTAAAAACTAATTATTTTTTTCAAAAATTTACATTTTTGTTTAAAATACTTAATTTATTATAATTTCAAGTCATTTTAAAAATGTGATGTTTTTAAAAAAAAATTATTTAAAGTTTTATTATGTTTTGGGGGTGATCTCCATTCATATATTTGACAGGTCTTCATGTCAAATGTATGAAGGGAGATTCCCTTCTATGATTGGCTCCCCATGGCCCACGTGATCCCAGGGATGCTGTGAACTACCTGCACCTCTGGGATATGTGGGCCCTGCGCACTGGCAGTTTGGAGAGGCCCAGCATCGGAATTGTGCGCGTCCCGGGAGCCCTCAGGTAAGGGCGCAGATTTTTCCAGATCGCAGGCCTCCGCCCGCAGGAGACCTGCGATCGGAATATCTGGGCCAATGTATATTCCCTTTCCTTGTTAGCCCTCCCCAAATGCATTACCTCACACTTCTCCGGATTGAATTCCATTTGCCACTGTTCTGCCCACCTGACCAATTTATTGCTATCTTCCTGCAGTCTACAGCTTCCTTCTTCAGTATCAACCACACAGCCGATTTTAGTATCATCTGCAAACTTCTTAATCATACCCCCTATATTCAAGTCAAGATCATTGATATATACCACAAAAAGCAAGGGACATAGAAACATAGAAACATAGAAAATAGGTACAGGAGTAGACCATTCGGTCCTTCGAGCCTGCACCGCCATTCAATGCGTTCATGGCTGAACATGCTACCTCAGTACCCCATTCCTGCTTTCTCGCCATACCCCTTGATCCCCTTAGTTGTGAGTGTTATATCTAACTCCCTTTTGAATATATTTAGCGAACTGGCCTCAACAACCTTCTGTGGAAGAGAATTCCATAGATTCACCACTCTCTGGGTGAAGAAGTTCCTCCTCAGCTCAGTCCTAAATGGCTTCCCCTTAATCCTTAGACTGTGACCCCTGGTTCTAGTTTTCCCTACCATTGGGAACATTCTGCCCGCATCTAATTTGTCTAAACCAGTCAGGATTTTAAATGTCTCTATAAGATCCCCCCTCATTCTTCTGAACTCCAGAGGATACAAGTTCAGTTGACCCAATCTTTCTTGATATGTCAGTCCGGCCATCCCAGGAATCAATCTAGTGAACCTTCGCTGCACTCCCTCAATAGCAAGAATGTCCTTCCTTAAGTTAGGAGACCAAAACTGCGCACAATACTCCAGGTGTGGCCTCACCAAGGCCCTGTACAACTGTAGCATCACCTCCCTACTCCTGTACTCAAATCCCCTTGCTATGAAGGCCATCATTCCGTTTGCTTTCTTGACTGCCTGCTGCACTTGCATTCCCACCTTCAGTGACTGATGTACCATGACGCCCAGGTCTCGTTGCACGTCCCCTTTCCCTAATCTGCCACCATTCAGGTAATAGTCCGCCTCTCTATTTTTACCACCAAAGTGGATAACCTCACATTTATCCACATAGTACTGAATCCTGCGGAACCCCACTGGAAACAGCCTTCCAGTCACAAAAACACCCATCAACCATTACCCTCTGCTTCCTGCCTCCGAGCCAGTTTTGAATCTAACATAACACTTTGCCCTGGATCCCATGGGCTTTTACTTTGTCTGCCATGTGGAACCTTATCAAAAGTCTTGCTAAAGTCCATATACACTACATCAAATGCACTACCCTCATCTACCCTCCTTGTTACTGCCTCAAAAAATTCAATCAAGTTTGTCAGACGCGACCTTCCCTTAACAAATCCGTGCTGACTATCCTTGATTAATCTGTGTCTTTCTAAATGAAGATTTATCCTGTCCTTCAGAATTCTTTCCAGTAATTTTCCCACCACCAAGGTTAGGCTGACTGGCCTGTAATTACTCCGTCTATCCTTTTCTCCCTTTTTAAACAAGGGTACCATATTAGCAGTCCTCCAGCACCACACCTGAAGCCAGAGAGGATTGGAAAATGATGGTCAGGGCCTCTGCTATTTCCTCTTTTGCTTCGCTTAACAGCCTGGGATACATTTCATCCGGGACTGGGGATTTATCCACTTTTAAAGCTGCTAAACCCCTTCATACTTCCTCTCTCACTATGTTTATTTCATCTAATATTTCACACTCCTCCCCCCGATAGCAATGTCTGCTTCGCCCCTCTCCTTTGTGAAAACAGGCGCAAAGTATTCATTAAGAACCCTACTGACGTCTCCCGCCTCCACACACAGATTACCCTCATGATTTCTGATAGGCCCTACCCTTTCTTTAGTTATCCTCTTACTCTTAATATATTTATAAAACATCTTCGTGTTTTCCTAGATTTTACTTGCCAAGAATTTTTCATGCTCTCTCTTTGCTTTCCTAATATCCTTTTTAATTGCACCCCTGCACTTTCTGTACTCCTCTAAATATTCTGGAGTATTTAACCCTTGGTATCTGTCATACGCCTCCCTTTTATTCTTTATCCGGCCCTGTATGTCCCCAGACATCCAGGGGGCTCTAGATTTGTTAGTCCCACCTTTTTTCTTTAAGGGCTCATATTTGGTCTGAACCCTCCGGATCTCCGCCTTGAATGCCTCCCACTGCTCTGACACTGATTTACCTTCAAGTAGCTGTTTCCAGTCCACTATGGCTAAATTCCCTCTGAGCTTAGCAAAATTTGCTTTTCCCCAATTTAGAATTTTTATTCCTGGTCTATCCTTGTCATTTTCCATAACTACCTTAAATGTAGCAGCACTATGGTCACTAGCACCAAAATGCTCCCCCACTGATATGCCTTCAACTGCCCAGCTTCATTCCCTAAAACTAAGTCCAGAACTGCCCCTCCCTTGTTGGGCTTGCTACATACTGGCTAAAAAATTTCTCCTGGATGCATTTTAGGAATTCCGCACCTTCACACTAATTTTATCCCAGTTAATATTGGGGTAGTTGAAATCCCCTACTATTACTGCCCTATAGTTTTTGCACTTCTCAGAAATTTGTCTACATATTTGCTCTTCTATCTCCCTCTCACTGTTTGGCGTCTATAGTACAGTCCCAGCAGTGTGATTGCCCCTTTTTTGTTTTTCAATTCGACCCATATGACCTCATTTGATGATCCCTCCAACATATCATCCCTCCTCACAGCTGTAATAGTTTCTTTAATCAATACCGCGACCCCCCCTCCCTTTTTACCTCCCTCTCTATCCCGTCTGAAAATCCTGTAACCAGGAATGTTGAGCTGCCATACCTGCCCCTCTTTCAGCCACGACTCTATAATAGCTAAAATATCATAGTCCCAAGTATCTACCTGTGCCCTCAGCTCATCTGCCTTGTTCGCTATACTCCTTGCATTGAAGTATATACCATTTAGTACAGGCAAACCTCCTTGTTGACTACTATCTAGCCCTTGATTCCTCTGTCCTTCCAATTTACTTTCTACGTTTTTGTTTTCCAATTCCAGTTTTTCTTCCCTCCTTACCAGATAATAACCAGATATTATTTTTTTTTAATGTTGGTTGAGGGATAACTATTGGCCAGGACACCGGGGATAACTCCCCTGCTCTTCTTCGAAATAGTGCCATGGGATCTTTTACGTCTACCTGAGAGAGCAGACGGGGCCTCGGTTTACCGTCTCATCCAAAAGACAGCACTCCCTCAGCACTGCACTGGAATGTATCCTAGCTTTATGTGCTCAAGTCCCTGGAGTGGGACTTGAACTCACAACCTTCTGACTCAGCGGTGAGTGTGCTACCCACTGAGCCACAGCTGGCACTGTACAAAGGTGCACGTCTGCACCCAGGCTCCGCATGACTCCCTCCATATGCTTATAGAGGGAGTCACAACACGCAGGGAGATTCTCTTCCCTTCCCATGGGTGGAAGAGACCTCCCCAGGAGATCAACACAGTCTGGTTGCACATTGCACAGGAAGACAGAAGCAGGGATGTTGTCAGGAGTGCCTGGCGCCAACCTTTCAATGATCTCAGTAGATCATGAAACGTTACTGCAAAGCCACACTCAAACTCACCCTGCTGTGCCACTCATCACATCCCCATCACTCTGCCTTCCCTACCCTACTCCTGCACATCCTTATTCACACCAACTTACCTTGCACCTCCACCCATCCCTCTCTATCTACATTATCACTTCCCCATCTCACTAGCCACCCCTCATACTCACCCTCATCCTACTGCAAGCATACCAACTAACAACACACAAGGGTAGGCACTTGAGAGGTTTAGCCAATGTTCATGTGAAGTTTCTGGTAATGTGTTGTCATACAGTGAAATCTATATTTTCAACACTTCACCTTATTGGACAGATGTGTACGCACCTTGAGAAGTGTCTTACTGAGTTCCAATGAATGTTGAGACATAACTTCCCCCCCGCCCCCCCCCCCCGCAATAATGATGTGTGTGCGTTGAATGGCTTGGACATTATAGTGATGCTTTATGTTGCTGGAGTGAATGGTGTCAACCTGCCACATCATGTGGCAGCCAGGGTTTACAGCATCAAGTGAAGTAAATCTGACCATGGTGATGCCATCGCTGGCCTCCTGGGCAGCAATGTTGTCAGGGGCTGATGCCCTGTGTCCAGTGCAGCATCAGTTGATGGCGGAGAAGGTTGGTGATGTTGTTGGTGATGTTGGTGTGCCTGGTGATGTTGGTGTTGGGGCTGATTGTGGAAGGATTCAGAGGACCAAGGTCTGATTTTTTCAAGGGCACCGATGTTGCTGGAATAGATGGCAGCTGCAGGTGCAGTAGCATCTTCTTCCTTGGTGAAGACAGATGCAAAGTACTCATTTAGTACCTCAGCCATGCCCTCTGCCTCCATGTGTAGGTCTCCATTTTGGTCCCTAATCGGCCCCACCCCTCCTCTTACTACTGGTTTAGTAAGAGGAGGGGTGGGGCCGATTAGGGACCAAAATAGAGACCTACACATGGAGGAAGAGGGCATGGCTGAGGTACTAAATGAGTACTTTGCATCTGGCAAAGCAGGGAGGGTTGCCTTGGCCTGGGAATGTGGTGCAAGAAAGGTGGGTAGACCCTAATGGTGTGGACCACCCCGGTTGCCATGTACCGATAGGGAATCCCCATCCCAAGTACAGGCCCACGCTTCCTCCACTCCCAGTGGCTCTGATGCTGCCATCCTCCAGAATGGACCAGGGTGTCGCAGAGGGAACTGTCCCTTCGGAATGCTGAAAGTGGAGGAGAAGATGTGTTTGATGGTGGCATTGCGCTGGAGGTGGCAGAAATGGCAGAGGATGATCCATTGAAGGTGGAGGCTGGTGGGGTGGAAGGTGGGGATAGGGAGGCCCTGTCATGGTTCTGGGAGGGATGGGAAAGGGTTAGGGCAGAAGTGCGGGAAATGGGATGGACTCGGGCGAGGGTTCTGTCAACCACAGTTGAAGGAAATCATCAGCTGAAGAATAACGAAAACATTTTGGAGGCACTGGCTTCTTAGAATATGTTGCCCTCCTGGAAAGCACAACAGTGTTTGCACAATATTCAGAAATGAAAACAGCCCCTATAGTCAAGAAAATCATGGAGATATGAGTTCTGATGCAGCATTTATTTATACTTTTAAAGTCCTGAACATGTATTATGTTCAAGAGGTGATGTCCTAAATTGAGTGTGATCCTCTTTAGGTTTATAGTATAGGCTGTCCCAGTCATCTGCCAGTTGGTATTAAGTTACTTGCATATCCAGGTTATCGTTCTTGTTATATTAGGATTTTCACCAACTCCCCCACCCTCCGTGATTTGTACTCATAGTGGTATAATTGGAGCTACAAATCCTAGAATAGAAATAAAAATCCAAATTAGCTCTATTATATTTTTTCTCACCAATTTTCTCTCCTTCCCTCCCCTGCTTAAGGCGTTGACACCCTGCTGAGGTATGGCATCACACACACTGGTCACCCTCTGGTTCCTCGCTCAGGTGGCTATTGCTCATGTGTGACCCTTTATAATGAGTAGCCGTTGGATATTCTACTATGAGGGTATCAAAGCCAAGCAGTGCATGCTCATAATCCAATTTAAGTCATCGTGTCAGAACATGACGTGCATTAGAACTGACATTTATTGCTAACTACTAGTGCATGTCTGCCCCACCACAGGTTGATAGTCAACATGCTGGTAGGTAATCATTATATAGTTAGGTTACATTGCCCACGCAGACAGCTTCCCCCAGAACCCGGAGCACCACAGTGCAGGGCCCCAGGAACATATACAACACGAAACATTGCATCGCTGTCGGTGCACAAGCTCTGTCGTACTTCAGTTTGAAAGATAACCAGAACAATCTGTGTGTGCAATCTGTATAATCTGATTGGCACAACATAGTTGCCATTATTCGGTGGAGGTTACTTGTTTTAGCCAAATTAACATAGAAACATAGAAAAATAGAAGCAGTAGTAGGCATTCAATTTGATCATGGCTGATCCTCTATCTCAAGCCCATATTCCCGCTCTCTCCCCACACCCCTTAAGTGTAATAATACCATGCCACAGTTACAGTTTAAACACTGCAGAGATTTTTTTGTTAGTTAGATTTACATCTGAAGTTGAAACTGAAGAGGAGGTGATGCAATTTTTACTCTGAGATCTGAAGGTTTAATACCTCTCCTTCATTCTTTGCCACTAATCTAATATTGCTGCAAATCACGAGGTATGGCAGGGCAGCTCACACCCGTGGAATGCACATCCTGTGCCATGTGGGAAGTCCTGGATACCTCCCGTGGTCTGGATGACCACATGTGCAGGAAGTGTCGCCAGCTACAGCAGCTCGAGCACTGGGTTACGGAGCTTGAGCGGCGGCTGCAGTCACTGCTGTGCATCCGCGAGGCTGAGAGCTACGTGGGAAGCACGTTTCGGGAGGTGGTCACCCCGCAGCTTAAGAGTGTGCAGGCAGAGAGGGAATGGGTGACCGTCAGACAGAAGAGGAGGACCAGGCAGGTAGTGCAGGAGTCCCCTGAGCCCATCTTGCTCACCAACCAGTATTCGGTGCTGAGTACTGGTAAGGGCGATGGTTCCTCTGGGGAGTGCAGCCAGAGCCAGGTCCACAGCACCATGGAAGGCTCAGCTGCACAGACGGTGGGGGGGGTGGGAGGTGGGGGTGCGGTGGTGGAAGAGGAAAGGGAGAGCAATAGTGATAGGGGATTCAATAGTTAGGGGAGCGGACAGGCATTTCTGCAGCCGCAGACATGACTCCAGGATGGTATGTTGCCTCCCTGGTTCCAGGGTCAAGGATGTCACTGAACGGCTGCAGGGCATTCTGAGGGGGGAGGGTGAACAGCCAGAGGTCGTGGTCCATATCGGTGCCAATGACATAGGCAGGAAGAGGGATGAGGTCCTGCAAGTAGAGTTTAGGGAGCGAAGAAAGAGGTTAAAAAGCAGGACCTTAAAGGTAGTCATCTCTAGATTACTCCTGGTGCCACGTGCTAGTGAGTACAGAAATAGGAAGATAGAGCAGATGAATGCGTGGCTGGAGAGATGCTGTAGGATGGAGGGCTTTAGATTCCTGAGGAATTGGAACCGTTTCTGGGGGAGGTGGGACCTCTACAAGCCAGACGGGTTGCACCTCAACGGGAACGGGACCAATATCCTCGCGGGAGGGTTTGCTAGTGCTGTTGGGGAGGGTTTAAACTGGCTTGGCAGGGGGATGGGAGCCTAAGTATAGAGTCAATAGGGAGGGAAGATAAACTGGAATTGGAAAACAAAAACGTAGAAAGTAAATTGGAAGGACAGAGGAATCAAGGGCTAGATAGTAGTCAACAAGGAGGTTTGCCTGTACTAAATGGTATATACTTCAATGCAAGGAGTATAGCGAACAAGGCAGATGAGCTGAGGGCACAGGTAGATACTTGGGACTATGATATTATAGCTATTACAGAGACGTGGCTGAAAGAGGGGCAGGTATGGCAGCTCAACATTCCTGGTTACAGGATTTTCAGACGGGATAGAGAGGGAGGTAAAAAGGGAGGGGGGGTCGTGGTGTTGATTAAAGAAACTATTATAGCTGTGAGGAAGGATGATATGTTGGAGGGATCATCAAACAAGGCCATATGGGTTGAATTGAAAAACAAAAAAGGGGCGATCACACTGCTGGGAGTATACTACGGACCCCCAAACAGTGAGAGGGAGATAGAAGAACAAATATGTAGACAAATTTCTGAGAAGTGCAAAAACTGTAGGGCAGTAATAGTAGGGGATTTCAACTACCCCAATATTAACTGGGATAAAATTAGTGTGAAGGGTATAGAGGGTGCGGAATTCCTAAAATGCATCCAGGAGAATTTTTTTAGCCAGTAGCAAGCCCAACAAGGGAGGGGGCGGTTCTGGACTTAGTTTTAGGGAATGAAGCTGGGCAGTGGGGGAGCATTTTGGTGCTAGTGACCATAATGCTGTTAGATTTAAGGTAGTTATGGAAAATGACAAGGATAGACCAGGAATAAAAATTCTAAATTGGGAAAAAGCAATTTTGCTCAGCTCAGAGGGGATTTAGCTATAGTGGACTGGAAACAGCTACTTGAAGGTAAATCAGTGTCAGAGCAGTGGGAGGCATTCAAGGAGGAGATCCGGAGGGTTCAGACCAAATATGTGCCCTTAAAGAAAAAAGGTGGGACTAACAAATCTAGAGCCCCCTGCATGTCTGGGGACATACAGGGTAGGATAAAGAAACAATGGGAGGCGTATGACAGATACCGAGGTCTAAATACTCCAGAATATTTAGAGGAGTACAGAAAGTGCAGGGGTGCAATTAAAAAGGATAATAGGAAAGCAAAAATTCTTGGCAAGTAAAATCAAGAAAAACCCAAAGATGTTTTATAAATATATTAAGAGTAAGAGGATAACTAAAGAAAGGATAGGGCCTATCAGAGATCATGAGGGTAATCTGTGTGTGGAGGCGGGAGACGTCAGTAGGGTTCTTAATGAATACTTTGCACCTGTTTTCACAAAGGAGAGGGGCAAAGCAGACATTGCTATTGGGAGGAGGAGTGTGAAATATTAGATGAAATAAACATAGTGAGAGAGGAAGTATGAAGGGGTTTAGCAGCTTTAAAAGTGGATAAATCCCCAGACCCGGATGAAATGTATCCCAGGCTGTTAAGCGAAGCAAAAGAGGAAATATCAGAGGCCCTGACCATCATTTTCCAATCCTCTCTGGCTTCAGGTGTGGTGCCGGAGGACTGGAGGACTACTAACGTGGTGCCCTTGTTTAAAAAGGGAGAAAAGGATAGACCGAGTAATTACAGGCCAGTCAGCCTAACCTCGGTCGTGGGAAAATTATTGGAAAGAATTCTGAAGGACAGGATAAATCTTCATTTAGAAAGACACGGATTAATCAAGGATAGTCAGCACGGATTTGTTAAGGGAAGGTCGTGTCTGACAAACTTGATTGAATTTTTTTAGGCGGTAACAAAGAGGCTAGATGAGGGTAGTGCGCTTGATGTAGTTTATATGGACTTTAGCAAGGCTTTTGATAAGGTTCCACATGGCAGACTGGTCATGAAGTTAAAAGCCCATGGGATCCAGTGCGAAGTGTCAAGTTGGATTCAAAACTGGCTTGGAGACAGGAAGCAGAGGGTAATGGTTGATGGGTGTTTTTGTGACTGGAAGGCTGTTTCCAGTAGGGTTACGCAGGATTCAGTACTAGGTCCCTTGCTTTTTGTGGTATATATCAATGATCTTGAGTTGAATATAGGGGGTATGTTTTAGAAGTTTGCAGATGATACTAAAATCAGCTGTGTGGTTGATACTGAAGAAGGAAGCTGTAGACTGCAGGAAGATATCAATAAATTGGTCAGGTGGGAAGTGTGAGGTAATGCATTTGGGGAGGGCTAACAAGGAAAGGGAATACGCAATGGCCCAGATATTTCGATCGCAGGCAGAGGACTGTGATCTGGAAAAATCTGTGCCCTTACCTGAGGGCTCCCGGGTGGTGCACAATTCCGATGCTGGGCCTCTCCAAACTGCTGGTGCGCAGGGCCCATGTATCCCAGAGGTGCAGGTAGTTCGCAGCATCCCTGGGATCACGTGGGCTATGGGGAGCCAATCGAAGAAGGGAATCTCCCTTCATACATTTGACAGGAAGACCTGTCAAATATATGAATGGAGATCACCCCCAAAACATAGTAAAACTTTAAATAAATTTAAAAAAAAATCACAGTATTAAAATTACTTGAAATTACAAATAAATTAACAAAACTTTAAATTTAAAAAAAAAATAATTACAGTTTTTTACGGGGCTAAAAATAAACTTAACTTTTTTTAAAGTATTTTTAAATGATAAATCAGTGGAAATTTTTTTAAAAAACTTTTTTCAACTCTTATCCTGGTAAAAGCAGGCCTTATGCCTGCTTTTACCAGGCGCAAGAATTGTAAGAGTTTTCTGCGGGCGGAGGGTCTCCAAAAAGCGGAACTGTCCGCCCGCAGAGGCCCTTCTCCCGGGCAGCCGGAGGATCTGTCAATAGCTTTCTTGACAGATCGGAAATGCCGGTTTCCAGCGCATGCGCAGTGCATACCTGAAACCGGCATTTCCGATGTCCCTACGGGTGAGTACACAGCACGTACCCACCCGTAGGAATCGGAATATCCAGCCCATTAAATGGTAGGACACTGAGTAGTGTAGAGGAACAAAGGGACCTTGGAGTGCATGTCCACAGATCCCTGAAGGTAGCAGGCCAAGTAGATAAGGTGGTTAAGAAGGCATACGGAATGCTTGCCTTTATTAGCCTTAGCAGAGAATACAAGAGCAGGGGGGTTATGCTTCAACTGTATAAAACACTAGTTAGGCCTCAGCTAGAGTACTGCATGCAGTTCTGGTTACCACATTACAGGAAAGATGTGATTGCACTAGAGAAGGTACAGAGGAGATTTACAAGGATGTTGCCAGGAGTAGAGAATCTTAGCTATGAGGAAAGACTGGATAGGCTGGGTCTGTTTTCCTTGGAACAGAGGAGGCTGAGGGGAGACCTTATTGAGGTGTATAAAATTATGAGGGGCCTAGATAGAGTGGATAGAAAGGACCTATTTCCCTTAGCAGAGGGGTCAAAAACCAAGGGGCACAGATTTGAAGTAATTGGGGGAAGGTTTAGAGGGGATTTGAGGTGAAATTTCTTCACCCAGAGGGTTGTGGGTGTCTGGAACTCACTGCCTGAAAGGGTGGTAGAGGCAGGAACCCTAACCACATTAAAAAAAATGAGAAGTCACACAACACCAGGTTATAGTCCAACAGTTTTATTTGAAATTACGAGCTTTCGGAGCTCTGCTTCTTCGTCAGGTACAGTGAGCAGTGACGAAGGAGCAGCGCTCCGAAAGCTCGTAATTTCAAATAAAACTGTTGGACTATAACCTGGTGTTGTGCGACTTCTCATTTTTGTCCACCCCAGTCCAACACCGGCATCTCCGCATCATGACCACATTTAAAAAGTACTTGGATGTGCACTTGGGATGCTGTAATCTGCAGGGCTACGGACCAAGAGCTGGGAAGTGGAATTAGGCTGAATAGCTCTTTGTTTTGGCTGGCACGGACACGATGGGCTGAAATGGCCTCCTTCCGTGCTGTAACTTTCTATGATCTATGTTTCAAACTAAATTAATTAATATGCAGATATTATCATCAGAGCTCATGAGCATCAAAGTGGAATTAGTCCCAGTCCACAGTAAAAATGATTTCTGTGAGTTCCAGTTATTCATTCCATTTCTCACTCACGGGAGTAAATTATTATCTGCACTGCATGGGGGTAATCTGGCGGAACTGATTACCCGCTCGTTAGTTTAACCATTCCATGGACAGTTTTGAAAATGGATTGTTGATCTGCTCCGCCAGATTACTGCCCAACATTGAAGATGAAAATTTACCCCACGTTCTCTTATTCCTTCCTTTTTGCTCTCCTCTCCACGTGCACTACGTGTGCTCCATTTACCTTCTCTCTTACTTTCCGTCTCACAGTCCTTCCCTTTCTCCCGCAATGTAAGTCAGCCATGTTCTTTCTGTAGTCCCCTGTAGCTGCCGCTTTATGCTGTCATGTCATTGCCTATGACTTCAGTCACTCCCCTTCCTCAATGTCCACTTTATCTTGTCCAGTCACTTAGATCTATATCATTGTTCAGCTATCACAGCTCCCACTGCTACAATATTACAATTTTGCAGAATTTAAGGCCTTACTGAATTTAAATATGACAGAGAATTTTCTAAGAGCAAACATTATTTGGCATTATATACACCAATTTGGAATTTTTCAACCTCATTCTTTACTTAATATTAAATAGTTTGAAACTACAGTTAACATACAGCTTCAGATGGAGACTGTAAGATAGTTAAATGATTGGAAACTGTCCTGAGAATATAAACTATGTAAATAATAATGAGGATCCCCATTATATAACATTTCAATAATTCATGTTGGCAAGGTTTGGGTTAACTTTTGTGTTCATGAATGCAAAGGACGTGAGTACTGAAAACAGAACAGTTTTCTTTTTTTGCATCTACTGTCAGCCTGAAGAATTCCCAGTTGGGTATAGTACAGTCAGGTTCAGAGTAACACTCCTTCTGCTCTACCCAGCAATGTCTTAACCCCAGCCTCAGAAGAGCACCATGTACTGCATCATTTTGACAATTCCATTTCCCACACCAGCCGTCACTGTGGTCTCTCTGAATGAGATTGCCAATTAAATTGAGCTTATTCAGTGAAATTTCAAACTTGTTCAGCCACAGTTTAATTTTATACATATGGAATCAATTCTATTAGTGAACAGCTGATTGGAGTAAAGTGTAATGGTACTGAGAGAACGGTATTCATGAAGCTTCTCCTTATTTTTGCAATTTCCACCGTTTTTAATTGGCAATCTCTGCTCAGTTTTATTTATCGATGTGAACTTCCTTTCACAATTAGATTTTGAACTTGTTTTCAATATAGGTGATTTATAATAGTGTGATAATAACAACTTTAACAAAAATGTATTATTTAGCAGAAGAAATTGAAAGATATATTTACAAGATAAACAGTAGTGATATCCGTATCATTTAGCTATGAATAAAAATATATTTAGAATCATAGTGATATGTGAGAAAGTATCACATACCAGGCTTGTTAGCAAAATTGAAGCTCATGGGATAAAAGGGCCAATAGCAGCATGGATCCCAAATTGGCTAAGGGATAGAAAACAGACAGTTGTGGTAATTGGCTGTTTTTCGGGCAGGAGGGAGCAGGAGGGAGTTCCCCAGGGTTCAGTACTCAGACCACTGCTGTTTTTGATATATATTAATGACTTGGACTTGGGGGTACAGGGCACAATTTTGAAATTAGCAGATGACACAAAACTTGGAAGTATAGTAAACAGTGAGGAAGATAGTGATAGACTTCAAGAGGACATAGACAGGCTGGTGTAATGGGCATGAAATGAAATGGCAGGTGAAATTCAACACAGAAAGGATGTGGGACCAGATTGCCGAGGCGGTCACTGCCAGCAGTGTCATCCCCAGGACCTAGCTCCAGTGCCCAAAGAAGTTTCATGGTCTCAGATGAGTGGTCAAGGTCAGTGAATACATCTTCAAAAGCTGTCTCCTACCAACTGCATCACTAGCCTCACACACTGCTCAATGCACGACCCCCACCTGCCAATCACTCACATACCAACAATCTCTACTAAATACGAGGCAGACCTCATGTTCCTAGCTTCACCTCATCCTGTTGGAGGAGATGGTGCTGGCCATTCTTGGCAGGGGCATGGCTGAGCCCTTGGCCAGTGCTGTTATCCTTCTTCTCACATCCCACTTCCCCCTAATCCCATAAAATCTTCTGATGTAAAAGCTGCACATGGTGTAAGCGTGAACCTCTTCCTTTCCCGCCCTCCCCTCACCACATGCTTGTGCCTTCCTCATTTCACATACCCAAGAAATCCAGCCTGCCCAGCCAGTGGTTCACCAAGAAAAGGGAGAGTAGAATGACGAAGAAGAAGAAACACTGTCACTCGATTTCACACTCCCAGCCACCTGCTCCTCGAGGTTATCCTGCAAGGCCACCTGCAGTGTCCCGCACTGAAAGTCAGCAGCCTTCCACCAGCCATGCTGCAGCCACTATGTAACATCACTTGGATAGGCAAAGGCACACACAAGACAGTCACTAAGAGGATGCACAAGGGTGATTAGTTGATTTTTTGATGTAATATTGGATGCATATATGGATCCTACAGCAACAACCTCCATCCTCGAACTCTCTACCCTTCAAATAGCTTCTGGACTTCACTCACCTGCTTTGGACAGCCATTCGTCGATGCTCCGTACCGGCCCCATCCTGCTCACATCGGCTTGTCCTTCCCTGGGACTTCTGACTTTGACCCTGGTCTTCCTACTATTGTCCCCAACCTATTCCCTGCTACCAGGAAATTTGTATTCCATTATTAGCTGAGCTTTTCCCGTGTCCATTCGCGTGCGCACTTTGGCTGCCGCTCCGGACCCGAGCCATTCCACTTTTATCCCCCCTATTTTCCTTTTCTCTCTATCCCTCCCTGAAAGCACTCTCCTGTCGTCATGCCTCCTTTCATCTCTCCTCTCTCGGATACACTGCCCTCTCAAATCCCTACCCCAATCCTTCATTACTCTTTGACCTTCCTACTCACCTGCCGCCATCCCAGGCTTCACTCCCTCTTAGATAAGCCCACAGCTTCCCTCTGTGCCTCTCTTGGCATCCTACCAAGGGACCATCGAGGCACTCGTCGCAGCCACCTTACGAGCAGCAACCCCAACTGTCTCATCCTACTCTCTCGCCGACCTTCCCGCCCAGCGCGCCCACTGGGGGCAAATCTTTCCAATCTCCTCCCCATCGAACTCATCCCCCCTAGCGCCCGACCCTCTCCGCATCTTCCTCCAGAATGTCCATTCACTTGTGAACAAGGCCCTTGCCACCCATGAGCTTATCGTGGGTGACTGCATCGATATCATGGACCTGACGGAAACTTGGTTGAGGAGTGATGACACCTCACCCTTAAACGAAGCCTCCCCGCCTGGCTATACCTTCCACCACTTGCCCCGCTCAGACCGTCGTGGTGGTGGTGTGGCCCTCATCACCAAATCACACCTTGGTCTGTCCCCCTACTCCTCCGGTAGTTTCTCCTCCTTTGAGCATCTCACCTTATTCCACCCCTCTCACCTCTCATTTAAAATCCTTGTTCTCTACCGCCCACCCAAGTACCATAAAATGTTATTACTGAGATATCTTCACTGTTCTCCTCCCGCAGCCTCTGCACCGAACGACTTCTCATCCTCGGTGATTTCAACCTCCATCTCAATTCATCATGCTCTCTCTCCTTTGAGTTCACTAGACTCCTATCCTCCCTTAATCTCTCCCTCCATGTAAACTCCCCAACCCACATTCACGGCCACCCCCTCGACCTTGCCGTCTCTCGTGGCCTCGCTACTCCCATCGTGTCAATTGCAGATAAGGCCATCTCTGACCACTTCCTCATATCGCTCTCCACCCACATCCCCCTTCCACCCACCCCGCCACAACCCTACTTCCTTCTGTGTCCGCCCCTGGAAAAAACTCTCTCCCAACTCTCTTACAACTGCACTTATGAAATTCCAACTGTCCAGCCTCTGGCCCTCCATTCACCATGACATTTCTGCAGCTACCGATCTGTTCAACCACACCCTCACCACTATCTTTGATGCCATAGTCCCTACTAAAACAATTACTCTCTCTCTCACCCTGGCCGTTCCCCTTGTATGGCTCTCACCTTCGCTCCCAAGGGACGCAGACTCAAATGGATATGGCAGACAACTGGTTTAGCCATTCACCGCCAGATCTGGGTGGACCACATAAAGCACTATCGGGCCCTGCTCTCATCTGCCAAAATTGCTCGCTATTCTAGAATCATTCTGGAATGCAAAGATAAACCCTGGTTCCTATTCCCTGCTGCTCTTCCTAAACCTCTCTCCCATGTCTCCTCCACCCTCACCTCCGATAACAAATGTGAGGAGCTCATGGACTTCTTTGTTTTTAAGATTGACACCATCCGTTCAGCTGCCTCTGCCACTTCCCTTCCTTCCCTAGCCCACTGGGCCAAACTTCCTCTAAGGTTCCCCCTGCCCTAGCCCTGAACTCACATCTTTCTCCAGTTTCTCTCCGATCTCCCTTCATGACCTCTCTGTGCTCATCTTGTCAATGATACCCACCTCCTGCACCCTCGACCCTATTCCCACCAAACTGCTGACCACCCAACTTCCTTTTCTGACTCCCATGTTAGCTGATATTGTTAACGGTTCTCTCTCCTCAGGTACTGTCCCCCTCTCCCTCAAATCTGCTGTCATCACCCCTCTCCTCAAAAAACCAAACCTTGATCCCTCCGTCCTTGCAAACTACCACCCCATCTCCAACCTCCCTTTCCTCTCCAAAGTCCTTGAATGTGTTGTCGCCTCCCAAATCCGTTCCCATCTTTCCCGCAATTCCATGTTTGAATCCCTCCAATCAGGTTTTCGCCCTGCCCCAGTACCAAAACGGCTCTCATCAAAGTCACAAATGACATCCTTTGTGACTGTGACAAAGGTAAACTATCCCTTCTCGTCCTTCTTAACTTGTCTGCAGCCTTTGACATGGTTGACCACTCCATCCTTCTCCAACGCCTCTCCACTATCGTCCAGCTGGGTGGGACTGCACTCGCCTGGTTCCATTCTTATCTATCTAATCGTAATCAGAGAATCACCTGCAATGGCTTCTCTTCCTGCTCCCGCATCGTTATCTCTGGTGTCCCCCAAGGATCTATCCTTGGCCCCCTCCTATTTCTCATCTACATGATGTGACATCATCCGAAATCACAGCATCAGCTTCCACATGTACGCTGACGATGCCCAGCTCTACCTCACTACCTCTTCTCTCGACCCCTGCACGGTGTCTAAATTGTCAGACTGCTTGTACGACATACAGTTTTGGATGAGCAAAAATTTTCTTCAATTAAATATTGGGAAAACCGAAGCCATTGTTTTTGCTCCCCGCCACAAACTCCATTTCCTAGCCACTGACTCCATCCCTCTCCCTAACATCTGTCTGAGGCTGAACCACACTGTTCACAACCTTGCTGTCATATTTGACCCTGAAATGAGCTTCCGACCACAAATCTACAGCATAACACTTCCACCTACTTCCACCTCCATAACATCTCCCGTCTCCGCCCTTGCCTCAGCTCATCCGCTGCTGAAACCCTCATCCATGCCTTTGTTGCCTCTAGACTTGACTATTCCAACGCACTCCTGGCTGGCCTCCCACATTCCACCCTACGTAAACTTGAGGTCATCCAAAACTCGGCTGCCCGTGTCCTAACTCGCACCAAGTCCTGTTTGCCCATCACCCCTGTGCTCGCTGACCTACATTGGCCGGTTAAGCAGCGCCTCGATTTCAAAATTCTCATGCTTGTTTTCAAATCCCTCCATTGCCTCGCCGCTTCCTATCTCTGTAATGTCCTTCAGCCCCACAACCCCCGGAGGTATCTGCGCTCCTCTAATTCTGCCCTCTTGAGGATCCCTGATTATAATCGCTTAACTATTGGTGGCCGGGCCTTCTGTTGCCTAGGCCCTAAGCTCTGGAATTCCCTGCCTAAACCTCTCTGCCTCGCTACCTCTCTTTCCTCCTTTAAGACGCTCCTTAAAACCTACCTCTTTGACCAAGCTTTTGGTCACCTGCCCTAATTTATCCTTATGTGGATCAGTGTCATTTTTTTTTGTTGCCTTAAAATAGCCTTGGGACGTTTTACTACGTTAAAGGTGCTATATAAATACACGTTGTTGTTGTTGTTGATAAAGTTGAATTGGAAAGTTTGTTTTGTGGTGGCTTTTATTTCAGCATTGTGACCAAGAGGATGTTGTGATGGTCAGTAACAGAGGGAAGGTAAGGTGTGGGACTAATGTTGAAAGGGGAATTGGGTTTGTGGTCACTGGTACCGCAGGCGGATGATTCGATCCTGGATGTCCCGGCCAGAAAGGGACTGTCTGTGTTGCCTCCTTCCTCCTGCTTCTTCCTCTTCTGCTTCGTCCTCTTCCCTCTGTGGTCTTCTCAGAGGCCTTCCTTTAACATCCAAAGCCTTGCAAGCATCCAGCAGCACTCTCTGCACACTTTAACAACTTTTTAAATGTACTGCACCAGGCTGCTACTCCAATAAAATGTAAAAAAAAGTCTGAAAGCTAAAATCTAACCGTACCTGAAAGATATGTGTGTCCCTATAAGAAGTGCTGGCAGCGACTGTCGTACTGCTGCACGCACATTCTTCTGTGTGTGGTTTGGAGAGGGTGGTATCCAAGCGGCCTCATCCAAATTCACAGTCGTGCATCAATTCAGGCGTTGCATGCCGATTGACTATGATCTGCATAATTTACCTGTATGCGGCGAGTGCAGGCAACAGTAGCGCTACCGATCTCCCCAAAATGGCCCAAAATGGCAGCCGCCACGTTCTGCAACGGAAGTGAGGCGGCCACCATTTTGTCAGAAAAACTGGCCTTAACGGCTGGCGTGAGAGCTCCGAATTTTGCAGCCTATACCTTTAGACATCCAGGGAGTTATAGCTTAGGATGCCTTTCCCTTCACTCTCGTGGGAACATATCTAGTCTGTACCTGAACTATCTCCTCCTTGAAGGCCTCCCATTGCTCATTTACTGTTTTACCTCCCAATCTTTGAATCGATTTCCACCTGAGCCAGATCCATTTTCAACTCACTGAAATTAGCCCTCCTCCAGCTTAGTATTTTCACGTTTAATTGTTCCTTGTCCTTTTCCATAACTACTCTAAACTTAATAATATTGTGATCACTATTTCCCAAATGCTTCCTCACTGAAACATGCTGCACTTGCCCCACTTCATTCCCTAGAACCAGATCCAGTGCTGCTTCCTTCCTTGATATGATAGCAAAATACTGCGGATGCTGGAAATCCGAAATAACAACAGAAAATGCTGGAAAAACTCAGCAGGCCAGACAACATCCGTGGAGAGAGAAACAGAGTTAACGTTTCAGGTCGAAACCCTTCGTCGGAACCAACGAAGGGTTTCGACCTGAAACGTTAACTCTGTTTCTCTCTCCACTGATGTTGCCTGGCCTGCTGAGTTTTTCCAGCATTTTCTGTTGTTATTTCTGTTTCCTTCCTTGTTGGGCTGGAAACACACTGCTCAAGAAAGTTCACTTGTACACATTTCAGGAACTCGTCCCCCTCTTTACCCATAACGCTGTCATTTTCCAGTCTATGTTAGGATAATTGAAGTTTCCTATTATCACTACTCTCTAGTTCTTGCATCATTCTGTAATTTGCCTGCAAATTTGTTCCTCTATCTCCTTCCCACTATTTGGGAGCCTATAGTAAACACTCAGCAGCGTAATAGCTGCTCTATTGTTCGTTAATTCTTACCAAGTACATCATCCCTTTCCAGTGCTGTAACAGTATATTTGACCAATAGTGCCACCCCTTCCTTTTGTTCCTGTCCTATCTTTCCTGAATAACTTGTAGTCAGGAATATTAAGTTCCCAATCCTCCCCTTGTCTGAGCCAGGTCTCTGTTATTGCCTCTATATCACAGCCCCATGTGGCAAGTTGTGTCTGCAGCTCACCAACCTTATTTACAATACTCCATGCATTTATGCACATGCACTCCAATCCTATCCTAGCCTGCCTTGCATTTTACTCCCTGTACGATCCCTCCTATATCTGAACTACTCTATGTTCTAATTGCTATGCAGGACATTCCACCAACAGAATCACTCTCCATACAATGGGGGAAAAATTCAGTATCGCCCCGTTTGGGGTGCCATTATCGGCCGGGCGCAAAGTTTAGCGCCTGGCGCTAATTATCGCCTCCGACTGCAAACTTGACTTTTATCACCCTTGGAGGTGATTGGAGTGCTAAATCAGGCGCTACACACCTGTCTTAAGGCGCAAAGGCCGAGGAGCGAGGCGCTAACTCAGAGCGCTGGCGAAGCTCATGTGATGTCAGTCAGCAATGGAACACAGACACAATGGTGCCGGCCAGTTCTTAAAGGGGAGGGTCGATCTTGCTCTACATTCACAACCTGCTCATTGCAGCCTTGAATCTCGGTCTGGAGAGACCTGTACATCAAATCTGCTGGAAAGAACAATGGAGAGGCCCAGGGAAAGAGCTCAGAGTGCAGCCCCCATATTCTCCTCTAAATCGATACAAGGAAGATCAAACCAGAAAGAACCTGCAAAGTGCTGCTCAGTACCCAAAACTCCTCAACACAGCTTTGAATATCTCCTGCAGTCTCTCTCTCTCACTCAGAATGCGTGGTGCAAAAATGTCGCCAACAAAAAAAGGCAGGAAGCGGTCGCCTTTAAATAGCACTCTCCCAGTCCTTTCCTGACTGCAAAACGCTCCCCTCAACCTGTCGTTGCTAGCGGCAGGCGGTAAGAAAGGGGGCGCCACTCAATATCCGGTCTGGGGCGCTACCGGGGCATTGCACTCTCGACTGACGTCACGATCGGCCGGCGCAGGAGATCGTGGCGGTAGTGTTTAGCGCCGCCGCAAAATGTCTAGTTAATTTTGTGAGCGGCGCAAAGATCGCCACGCACGGGCACTAGTTGCTTTGCGCCCCATTAGTGCCCTCTTAAGGCGCTAACAGGAGGCGCAATCCAACTGAATTTTTCCCCCACTGTGTTTTAAATTGTTTTGAGTACTTTTCAAATAGGAGATGATTTAAAAAATTTGTGTTCATGTAGGGAAGAAACTACAGGTGATCAGAGAAAAGCTATTTTGAATGAATTTTATTGCAATGTTATGTTACATGTTCACTTTTCCTGATCAAGCTCAGTTGATCTTTTCAGGGTCTGGATGACCAAGATAATATGACATGATTTTAACATTACTTTGTTAAAAGTTAACTGATCTACAATGCTGATTGCCTTTTCAGTTGATCTTACAAAACCTCCTTGCTGAGTTCTCATTTTAATTGGGGTAAGAAGAAGTCTTAACCAGTTCAGTACTTACTAATTGAATATTGACAATTTTGGTTATTTGTCTTCGGGTAAAATTGTGAGTTACGTTTATGTTCTTGACTGGGAATAGAATTCTGGGGAATTAATTTGGAGTAACTCAAGACACAAATAGCTTATTCAGGTTGTTTGGTCAATAATCTTATTACATTCTCTGTTTTATTTCATACTATGTTGTAATGGAAAAGCTGACAACATGCTTTCTATATGTGGTACAATAATTTACCTAATAATTGAGTTTCTTACTCCCTTCGTCTGACTCTCCAATGCAGCAGTATTTCAAATGTCAGACATGCCTGCACAACAGACTGTAACTGAATATAAACCACGTTGATCCAGATTGAATGAGTTCCTTTTGACTTTACTGATTTCATCCCTGCTTTGATTTTATATCAGTATAAAAACAATTAATTTTTTGAAACCTCTTAATTTAACTCCTGTTGATTAAAGCATATTGGTACAGTGGTATAACAGTCTGCCACTCTGGATGCTGACCCTACTATTGCACTGTAGTTTGAATTTGTGACAGTATAAATGCCAATGTGCACTCTGACTTAATACATATCACTTCTTGATAGTTGAACAACAAAAAAGCTCTGTGTTGCATTGGTGTAAAAATCACATTTTCACTGGATGATTAAATAGCAAAGCATTTGAGGCTTATAAACTCTGCAATAGATTTGTGTTCACAAATCTTTGAAGGTGGCAGAGCAAGTTGATAAGGCGGTTCAGAAAACATATGGGATATTTGGCTTTGTAAATAACAGCATTGAATACCAAAACAAGAAAGTCATGCTGAACCTTTACTGAGCTTTATGTACAATTCTAGGCACCAGGATGTCAAGGCCCTGGAGAGGGTACAGAGGAGGTTTACCAGGATGATACCAGGAATGAGGGAGTTCAGTTATGTATAGATATTGGAGAAGATGTGATTATTCTCCTTAGAGCAGAGAAAGTTAATAGAGTTTTCCAAATTATATGGGGTTTTGATTGAGTAAGTAGGGAGAAACTATTTTTTCTGGCAAGTGGATCAGTAACCAGAGGTCACAGATTTAAAATAATTGGAAAAAGAACTAGAGGGAAAATGAGGAGACATTATTTCACACAGAGGGTGGGTATGATCTGGAACGCATTACCTGAAAGTGTGGTGGAATCAGATTCCATAGGAACTTTCAAAATGCAATTGGACATGTATTTGAAGAGGACTAATTAGCAGGGTTATAGTGAAAAAGCAGGTGTGTGAGGCTAAATTGGACAGCTCTTTCAAAGAGCCGGCACAGTCAAGAATCTTCTTAGGCAGTCCCTCAGAACCGAGGATGGTCAAGAATGGCCACCTTCTGTGCTGCAAGGTTGATTCTATACTGATGTGATTTAGTTTGAAAACAAGAACAACAACTTGCATTTATATATCATCTTTATTTAAATTGCTGCCCAAAAACTTAATTAATTGTTGAAGACATGAAAGATAGTGGGGGCTAAATTCGATAGCCCCCGAAAATGGGCATGGGGATCGTGATGTGTGATAAACCCGCGCCTGTTGCTTCCGATGCAGGCAGCATGCCAACTTTGTGCTGCCTGCTAATTTACATGATTGCTGCTTGCAGCCAGTGCTAACCGCACTGTTGAATTGCTGCACACTTCAGCAGGGGAACCAAAATTGGGAGAGGCTAGCACCCCTTAAAGCAAGTCTGCACTACTTAAAGCCAGCCTCTACCTCTTAAAGTGGAGGTGCATTGTGGCTGAAGCAGGTGGTGGAAGTCTGTGTGCAACTCATCGTGAAGTGTAAAAAGACTGGCACAACATGACTTCAACATTTTCCGACGCTGCACTGAAGGGCTTGGTGGAGGAGGTGGAGAGGAGGAGAGATGTTCTCTATCCACAGGGGGCCAGGAGGCCCTCCAGACAAATTCTCAGAAGGCAGTGGGACCAGAGTCAATGCCAGGAGTCAAGCCTCAAGGTCCTGGATGCAGTGCCACAAAAAGTTCAATGACCTCGCACGAGTGATCAAGTTCAATGATTGTATCTTCAAATGCCATTCCCACGAACTGCACCACTAGCTTCAGCAATTGCTCAATGTACCACATCCCCATCACTCATCTACTGACAATCTCTATCAATCAAAGTAACATTCATAGCTTCACTTCACCCTCATACACTTAGCACTGTTGTAAGCCTCACACCCACATCTCCCAGCTTGCACACACTGCCAGCTATTCAACCATGACAGCCACATCACCCAAACAGATTGCACCGCACTCACCAACACACTTCCCTCTCTCTTGCAGGACAAGGTGGTGCACAACCAGAGGCAGCAGGACCTAACCAACGGGGGACAGGCATGGCTGCATCCTTACCGCCATGGAGAAGACGGAGCTTGCCATCTTTGAAGCGGCCATTGCTGAGGCCGTGGGCAGCAGCGGAGCTGAAACCATAGAAGATGACAGTATCCCCATACCTAATCCTCCTTCTCACATTCCACCTCCCCCTCATCCCAAAATTTCTTCTGATTGACACGCTGCACATGCAGCTCTTACTTTCCCCTCCTCCCCTCACCACAGCCTTACCCTTGTGCCTTTCTCCTTTCAGATATCCAAATTCTGCAACCTGGCCGGGCAGTGGTGGAAGAGCAACAGGTGGAAGAACAAGAAGACAGTGATGATGAAGAAACACCATCACTTGACTTCACACTCACAGCCACCAGCTCAGATACTGACACTGTGCGTAATTTAGAGGATAGCGTAGAGGCGGGATCTGCACGTGGTGCGACACCGGGCATGAGTAGTCTACAGCCAGGGCAGGGGGCAAGCATAGTGCAGGTGCCAGCTCGCTAGAGGGCGAGGTCGCACACGAGTTCTGCTGCATAGGACTAAGATGAGCACTTCGATGGGGCGGCCTACAGAAGAAGGCTGATGTGTATGCACAATGAAACGCTTGGTGCATTGGAAGGCCTGGCAGAAAGCCTGCATGAAGGAGCTTGGAGAAGTCCGGCATCAACTTGGCACAGGGCTTTGCGAAGAGCTTGGAGCACTTCCTTTCCAGCGTGGAAGTAGTGGGAAACTCCATTAGCACACTTGTGGACCCAACCATGATGCAGCTTCTGATGGACGATGTCTTAGCTTCCATTGAAGCAAAAGTAGAAGCCACCCAATGTCTGGGTGCTGCAGTGGAAGCTCAGACAGGTCTCATGCAAGCTCAGCTTGCTGCCATGCAAGTACAGACTGCTGCCATCATGGAAGTGGCTACCAGTGTTCAAAGGGGTTTGCAGGGTGTCACAACAGTCCAGCAATCCGTCCTCCAACAGATTACTAGGAATGCTGAGGTGCCGCCCTGGGGAGGGGCAGTGGCTCTGTGGAGCACAAACCTTTTTTCTTATTCGTTCCTGGGATGTGAGCGTCGCTGGCAAGGCCAGCATTTATTACCCATCCCTAATTGCCCTTGTGAAGGTGGTGGTGAGCCACCTTCTTGAACCACTGCAGTCCGTGTGGTGAATGTACTCCCACGATGTTGTTAGGGAGGGAGTTCCAGGATTTTGACCCTGCGACAATGAAGGAATGGCAAAATATTTCCAAGTCAGGATGGTGTGTGACTTGGAGGGGAACTTGGAGGTGGTGGTGTTCCCATGCGCCTGCTTACCTTAACCTTCGAGGTGGAAGAACTCGTGGGTTTGGAAGGTGCTGCCGAAGAAGCCTTGCCGAGTTGCTGCAGTGCATCTTGTAGATGGTACACACTGCAGCCACGGTGCACTGGTGGTGGAGAGAGTGAATGGTTAAGGTGGTGGATGGGGTGCCAATCAAGCGGGCTGTTTTGTCCTGGATGGTGTCGAGCTTCTTGAGTGTTGTTGGAGCTGCACTCATCCAGGCAAGTGGAGAGTTTTCCATCACACTCCTGACTTGTACCTTGTAGATGGTGGAAAGGCTTTGGGGAGTCAGGAGGTGAGACAATCGCCACAGAATACCCAGCCTCTGACCTGCTCTTGTGGCCACAGTATTTATGTGGCTGGTCCAGTTAAGTTTCGGGTCAATGGTGACCCTCCAGGATATTGATGGTGGGGGATTCGCCGATGGTAATCCCGTTGAATGTCAAGGAGCAGTAGCTAGATACTCGCTTTTTGGAGATAGCCATTGCCTGGCACTTGTGTGACGTGAATGTTACTTGCCACTGATCAGACCAAGCCTGAATGTCGTACAGGGCTTGCTGCATGCGGACATGGCCTGCTTCATTATGTGGGGAGTTGCGAATGGAACTGAACACTTAAATCATCAGTGAACATCACCACCTCTGACCTTATGATGGATGGAAGATCATTGATGAAGCAGCTAAAGATGGTTGGGCCTAGGACACTGCCCTGAGGAACTCCTGCAGCGATGTCCTGGGGCTGAGATATTTGACCTCCAACAACCACAATCATCTTCCTTTGTGCTTGGTATGACTCCAGCCAGTGGAGAGTTTTCCCTGATTCCCATTGACTTCAATTTTACTCCTTGATGCCAGACTCGGTCAAATGCTGCCTTGAAATCAAGGGCAGTCACTCTCACCTCACCTGGAATCCAGCTCATTTGTCCATGTTTGGACCAAGGCTGCCCTCTCTCAGGATGACAGCATTCGTCCTTCCAGCGCTGCCACTCCGCCAGTGCCCTTGCTGTTGCCTGTCAGCCAGCCAGCCGAGACTGCTGCCGCGCATGTCGAGATGGTGCATTCAGAAGCTGGGCTTTCTAGGCCCAGAGCTGCTTGAGGTCATCCTCCAAGGCCATCTGCGGTCTCCCCATTGAAAATCAGCAGCCTTCCACCAGCCATGCTGCATCCACTGGCGTAGCACTGCGTAGAGACACTCTGACAGGCAAAGGCACACAGAAGACAAACACTAAGGCTGCGATTTTACCGACCTCAGCAGGTCCGGGTCCGGTGGCGGTCTGCGACCCCGCTGCTGGCTCCAGCCCGCTCTGTAGAATGATTTTATGTTGATTGGGCTTGTTAAGCCCACCCAGCGCGTTTCCCGGCCAACTGAAGGAAGCGGGTCTGATGATATCATTTGATGACGCGTCATCAGCCGGTTTCCTTAAAGGGACCATGCGCAAATTTATTTTGACAGTTGTGCTGTCAGTGTTCTACAGCATTGAGGTGCTGCAAACACTGACAAGCACTGCACAGAGGTGCACGCCTGCACCCAGGCTCTCCTGTGGCTCCCTCCATATCTTTATGGAGGGAGTCACAGCATGCAGGGAGGCCCTCTTCCCTTCCCATGGGCGGAAGAGACCTCCCCAGGTTGCACGTTGCACAGGAGGACACAAGCAGAGATATTATTAGGAGGACCAGGCTGCAGTGGCGCAAACCTTTCAATGATCTCAGTAGATCATGAAACGTTACTGCAAAGCCACACTCAACCTCATCCTGCTGTGCCACTCATCACATCCCCGTCACTCTGCCTTCCTTACCCTACTCCTGCACATCCTTACTCACACCAACTTACCTTGCACCTCCACCCATCCCTCTCTATCTACATTATCACTTCCCTATCTCACTAGCCCCGCCTCACACTCACCCTCATCCTAGTCCAATCATACCAAGTAACAACACATAAGGAGAGGCACTTGGGTGTTTTAGACAATGTTCATGTGAAGTTTCTGTTAATGTGCTGTCAAACATTGAAATCTTTATTTTCAACACTTTGTGTTCTTGGACAGATTTGTGTGCACCTTTGGAAGTGGCTTAGTGAGTTGCAGTGAATGGCGAGACATAACGGTACCCCCCACAATGGGGATGAGTGTGCAAGGAATGTCTTGGGTATTGTAGGGATGCTTTATGGTGTTGGTGTGGGGTGGTGCCAACCTGGCGCATCATGTGGCAGCCAGGGTGTACAGTGTCAAGTGAAGTAAATCTGGCCATGGTGAGGTCATCCCTGGCCTTTCGCACAGCAATGTGGTCAGGTGCTGATGCCCTCTGTCCTGTGCAGCATCAGTTGATTGCGGAGAAGATTGATGTTGTTGGTGGTGCTGCTGGTGTGCCTGGTGCTGCTGGTGTGCCTGGTGCTGCTGGTGTTGGGGCTGATCATGGTGGGATTATGACGACCAAGGTGAGATAGTTTCAAGGGCACTGATGCTGATGGAGTAGATGGCAGGTGAAGCTGAGATGACAAAAGCGATCTGTCAATGGTGAGAGATGTTCCAATGAGCTGACATTGGAGACAGAGTTTATTCCAAACCCTTGCATTCTGCATAAAGCTCAATCTGTCTTCCAAATGCAGTAAGCAACAGTTTCTGACCTTGGAAAATGAACAGCTATGAGATGGGAGCTTTTATAGCACATTTGCAACTGTCAAGTAATGAGATGATTCCATGGTAACACAATTCCAGACCCGCTTACCTGACGTGATCCTCGAGCAGCGTGGAACCCGTGGGCGACCTCGTAAAATGTAAAGGTGAGCTCAAAATAGTTTTTAAGTGGCTGTTAACAAACTCTTTATTACCTAAATTGCCTCCCCCGCCGCTTGGTGTCAGGTCTGTTCAGCGCTGAGAGACACGACATCTGGGAAACTAGCGTGGCGGCGGGTTGACAGCGGGTTCCCTCCTCCTGCTCCTCAGCTGCTCGCTGTATAGCTGGTGGCAAGGGCTGTGTCTTGATGATGGCGAGGTTGTGGAGCATGCAACAGACCACCACGAATCTTGACACCCACCCTGCTGAATATTGCAGGGCTCCTCCAGAGCGCTCCAGGCAGCGGAATCATTGTTTCAGCATGCCAACGGTCTGCTCTATCACATTTCGTGTGGCAGCATGGCTTTTATTGTATGCATGCTGCCCACGTGTGCTTGGGTTGTGCACCAGAGTCATGAGCCATGTTGTCAAAGGATAGTCCTTATCACCCAGTAGCCACCCTCTGTTTTGTCGTGGTGGCTCAAATATAGATGGCACAGCGGATTGGCGCAGAATGAAGACATCATGGGGGAAAAATTCAGCTGCTTGCGCCTCCCGTTAGCGCCTTAAATGGGCGCTAATGGGGCGTAAAGCAGCTAACGCCCGGGCGCAGCGCCGCCCACGCCTCCCGAAAAATTTAGTGGGAGGTTAGCGGCGGCGGCAGCCGGTAGCGCCCTGTGGCGCTGCGCCGCCGGCGATGACGTCATCGCCGTGCGCAGCGCCCCGCTCGCGCCCCGGCCGTGATCTTCAGTCGCGCCCCCTGATTTACCGCCAGACGCTATGTCCGACGGGTTCAGGGGGGCGTACGTGCGGCCGGGGCGGCGATATTTAAAGGGGAGGTGGCAGGCGGCCATTTTTGTTGCTGGCCGCCTGCCAGCACCTGCCCCCGTTGCTGTCCCCGGCCCCCGTGAAGCCCCCCCAGCGTGAAGTGCCGGCTGCGCTCCAAGAGCCCGGCACTTCTCTTGAGTGCCGGGCTCTTTTGCCGGCACTCCCGATCCCTGGGAGCCCAGCTGGGCCCCGGTTCGCGCTGCGCAAGGCCCCTCCCCTTTAAGAAGGGGAGGAAGGCCTGCAATACCGCGGCGCGACGTGCCGCAGCGCGTGGCGCTGCGGCACGTAGCGCCAGGATATTCACTCGCAGCGCCCCAAGAGGGATGCGGGGTGCTTCCAGTTGCGCCCCGCTTCCCTCTTGGGGCGCAACCACTGAAGTTCCGGCGCGGGGCCGCTAATTTTTTCGGGGCGCTAAAAGTCGCGCCCCGGCGAGGTTAGCGCCCCAAATGGGGCGCGACTCAATTTTTCCCCCCATGACTGCTGCCAGGATTCCGCGCACTGACCTGCATGATACTCTGTGTATGGTCACACTCCAGCTGGATGTTGAGGAATGGAATCTCCTTCGGTTGCAGTACATATCAGAGCTGAAAAGTGACGTGCGTACAATTAATGGCACCCTGCACCATGGGGAAGCCTGCAATCCTCGCGAAGCTGTGTGCTCACTCCGCCTGCTGGTCTCTGGTAGGAGAGAATGAAATGTATTCAGCTCTCTTTGAATAGAGAGCCTCAGTGACTTCCCTTACATAATAGAGGATGGCAAATTGCAAGATGTTGCAAATATCTCCAGCTCCAGCCTGGAAAGTGCCCGACGCATAAAATTTCATGGCCACAGTCACCTTCACAGCCACAGGCAATGCAGTCCTTGCCCTGCTCTGAGGTTGCAGTTGTGCCTGCAGCAGGTGTCAGTTTTCAGTGAAGACGTCCTTAATAAAATGCAGACATCTCACACACTGTTCCTCGCTGAGGTTCAGGTAGGAGAATTGCTCCCTGAACATTCTGGGTGGATATGGCTTCCTGCTGAGAGCCCTTCTCCTCCCCCTCCTCCTCTTCCCTCTTCTAGCAGCTTGCCCTGCTCTGTGTCACCTCTGCTCATTCTCCCAGTCATGCTGTATTCCAAGGGGAATGCCTACTGCTGCACCCATGTCTGGGAGCAAGTGGTTTTTGCAGAAGCCTTGAAGTCAGGACAAAGGCCTTCAGCACCTGCCACACAACTGCCTGTACAAAGAATTACATAGGATATAAAGCACAGGAACAGGCTATTTGGCCTAACCAGTCCATGCCAGCGTTTATGCTCCACTCGAGCCTCCTCCCGTCTTTCCTCATCTAAATCTGTCAGCAGATTCCCTTCTCTCTCATATGCGTATCTACCCTCCCCTTAAATGCATCTATACTTTTTGCCTCAACTATTCCCTGTGGTAGCGAGTTCCACATTCTCACCACTCTCTGGGTAAAGAAGTTTATTCTGAATTCCCTATTTGATTTCTTGGTGACTATCTTATATTGATGGCCTCTAGTTATGGTCTTCCCCACAAGTGGAAACTCTGGGCTGGATTTTCATTGACCCGTGGAGGAGGGTTTGGAGGCGTGTGGGGGGTTAAAATTGCGAAAACTGGCGGGCGGGCACAAGCCCGCCTCCATCCCGCCTCCACGCAATTTTCATTAAATCGTGTCTGCTGGTCCCGACTCCGTCCCACCTCTAAGAGGCGGGATAGGCTGTTAAGGCCCTTAACAAGCAATAAATTGCCTCTATAATGATGTTTTGAAAGGCCTTCGTGATTTTAACCCTTTTTCTATGTGAAGCACGCCTGTTCTGAACCACGAATGTGAAACCTGGCGGGAGCACATTTGGATAGCTGACTATCAGTAAAGCAGGCAGGCAGGCTGGCTGGCTGGATGGATGGCTGACATATCTGGGAGTGGTGGTGGAAGGGAGACATATCTGGGAGTGGTGGTGCAAAAATATCTGGGAGCAGACTTAGGGCTGCTGCTGCTCATTTTGCATCCAGGTCCTCTCACAGCAAAGGCCAGGCAGTCTTTGCAGACCTTCAATGCAGCAACAATGATGACATCATCAGAGGTGACTTTCAGACTGAAAACACTAATTGGGTCATGGGTTCCCACATGCTGGAACTCAATTGCCCAATTAGGTGAAAATCGCATCAATCTCCCACATCCAATTGCAGTCGGGTGGATAACACGAAAAGTGGATGACACGACCCCAACCTGCCCCAGTATCAAAATCCAGCCCTCTCTCTCTGTGTCTACTCTATCAAAACCTTTCATAATTTTAAAGAACTATATTAGGTCACCTCTCAGCCTTCTTTGTACAAGCGAAAAGAGACCCAGCCTGTTCATCCTTTCCTGATATGTGTACCTTCGCATTTCTGGTATCATCCTTGTAAATCTTCTCTGCACCCTCTCCAGTGCCTCTGTATGCTTTTTATATTATGGCCACCAGAATTGTACGCAGTACTCCAAGTGTGGTCTGTCCAAGGTTTGATACAAGTTTAGCATAACTTCATTACTTTTCAATTCTATCCCTCTAGAAATAAACCCTAGTGCCTGGTTTGCTTTTTTTAATGGCCTTGCTAACCTGTGTCGCTACTTTTAGTGATTTGTGTATTGTACTCCAAGATCCATTCCCTCCTCTATCCCACCCAGACTCGCACCCTCCAAGTAATAAGTGACCTCCCTATTCTTCCTACTAAAATGTAATACCTCACAATTACCTGTGTTGAATTTCATTTGCCAATTATATCTCCATTCTGCAGGTTTATTAATGTCTTCCTGTAATTTGTTGTGTTCCTCCTCAGTATTGACTATCCCCCCCCCAATTTGGTGTCATCTGCAAATTTAGAAATTGTGCTTTTGATTCCAAAGTCTAAATCATTTATATAAATTGTGAACAACAGTGGTCCCAGCACTGATCCTTGTGGAACACCACTAACCACCTTCAGCCACTGTGAATAGCTACCCTTTACCCCTTTCTGTCTTGAAGCCAGCTAGCTATCCATTCTGCTCCTTGTCCCCTGACTCTACATTCTCTGACCTTATTCATTAGTCTATTATGTGGTACCTTATCGAAGGCCTTTTGAAAATCTAGATAAATTACATCTACTGCATTACCCTTGTCTATTCTCTCTGTTACCTTTTCAAAAAATTCAATGACGTTGGTCAAGCAAGACATTTCCTTTTGAAATCCATGCTGACTATTCAGTATTATATTTTTGGTTTCTAGATGTTCTTCTATTTTCTCCTTTAGTAGGGATTCCATTATTTTTCCTACCATCGATGTTAAGCTGACTGGTCTATAGTTCCCTAGACATGTTCTTTCTCCCTTCTGAAATATAGGTATTCCGTTAGCTATCCGCCAGTCCTCTGGCACTATATCTTTTTCTAATAAGAACATAAGAAATAGGAGTAGGCCATTTGGTCCTTTGAGCCTGCACCGTCATTCAATAAGATCATGGCTGATCTTCTACCTCAACTCCATTTTCCTGCACTATCCCCATATCCCTAGATTCCCTTATAATCCAAAAATCTATCGATCTCTATCTTGAATGTACTCAACGACTAAGCCTTCACAGCTCTCTGGGGTAGAGAATTCCAAAGATTCACCACCCTCTGAGTGAAGAAATTTCTCCTCACCTCAGTCCTAAATGGCCGACCCCTTATTCTGAGACTGTGACCCCTGGTTCTAGACTCCACAGCCAGGGGAAACAGCCTCCTTGCATCTACCCTGTCAAGCCCGATAAGAATTTTGTATGTTTCAATGAGATCACCTCTCATTCTTCTAAACTCTAGAGAATATAGGCCCAGTCTATTCAATCTTTCCTCATAGGACAATCCCCCCATCCCAGGAACCAGTCTGGTGAACCTTCGTTGCACTCCCTCTATGGCAAGTATATCCTTCTTAGGTAAGGAGACCAAAACTGTACACAATACTCCAGGTGTGGTCTCACTAGGGCCCTATATAATTGCAGTAAGACGTCTTTACTCTTATACTAAAATCCTCTTGTAATAAAGGCCAACATTGCTTTCCTAATTGCTTGCTGTATCTGCATATTAACTTTCACTGATTCGTGTACAAGGACACCCAGGTCCCTCTGAACACCAACATTTCCCAATCTCTCACCATTTAAAAAATACTCTGCTTTATTATTTTTCTACCAAAGTGGATAACTTCACATTTCTCCACATTATATTCCATTTGCCATGTTCTTGCCCACTCACTTAACCTGTGTATACCCCTTGAAGCCTCCTTGCATCCTCCTCACAACTTACATTCCCACCTAGCTTTGTATCATCACAAAACTTGGATATATTACATTTGGTCCCCTCACCCAGATCATTGATGTAGATTGTGAATAGCTGAGGCCCAAGCACTGATCCTTGCAGTACCCCACTAGTTACAGCCTGCCAACCCGAAAATGACCTATTTATTCCTACTCTCTGTTTTCTGTCCATTAACCAATCCTCAATCCATGCTAGTATATTAATCCCAATCCCATGAGCACAACTTTTGTTTAATAACCACTTGTGTGGCACCTTATAAAATCCCTTCTGAAATACATCACATCCACTGGTTTCCCCTTATCTATTCTGCTAGTTACCTCCTCAAAAATCTCAAACAGATTTGTCAAACATGATTTCTCTTTCATAAATCCATGTTGACTCTGCCCAATCCTGTTATTATTTTCAAAGTGCCCTGTTACCACGTCCTTAATAATAGATTCTAGCATTTTCCCTACTACTGATGTCAGGCTAACTGATCTGTAGTTCCCCATTTTCTCTCTCCCTCCTTTCTTAAATACTGGGGTTAACATTTGCTACCTTCCAATCCACAGGAACTGTTTTAGAATCTATGGAATTTTGGAAAATGACAACCAATGCATCCTCTATCTCTATAGCCACCTCTTTCAAAACCCTAGGATGTAGGTCATCAGATCCAGTGGATTTATCGGCTTTCAGTCCCATTAATTTCTCCAGTACTCCTTTTTTACTAATACTAATTTCTTTCAGTTCCTCATTCTCGCTAGTGCCTTGGTTTGCCACTATTTCCGGGAAGTTTTTTGCATCTTCTTCTGTGAAGACAGACACAAAGGATTTGTTTAATTTCTCAGCCATTTCCTTATTCCCCATTATAATTTCTCCTGTCTCAGCCCGTAAGGGACCCACATTTACTTTCGCTATTCTTTTCCTTTTAACATACCTATAGAAGCTTTTACAGTCTGTTTTTATGTCTCTTGCTAATTTACTCTCATATTCTATTTTCCCTTCCTTTATCAATTTCTTGGTCCTCCTTTGCTGAATTCTAAAATCATCTCAATCCTCAGGCTTTCTACTCTTTTTGGCAGCATTATAAGCCTCTTACTTTGATCTAATACTATCTTTAACTTCTCTTGTTAGCCACTGTTGGACCACTTTTCCTGTGGGGTTTTTGTGCCTTAAAGGAATGTATATTTGTTGTAAATTATGTATTAATTCTTTAAATGCTAGCCATTGCTCATCCACTGCCATACCTTTTAATGTAGTTTCCCAATCTACCTGAGCCAACTCGCTCCTCATAATTATGTAAATTGTTTTGTTTAGATTTAAGACACTAGTTTCGGATTCAGCTAAGTCACTTTCAAACTCAATATAAAATTCTATCATATTATGGTCACTCTTCCCTAAACGCCCCTTTACTACAAGGTTATTAATTAACCCTTTCTCATTGCACAATACTAGATCTAAAATAACATGTTCCCTAGTTGGTTCCTCAACATACTGATCTAGAAAACTATCTTGCATACATTCCATGAATTCGTCCTCCATACTATTACTGCAAATTTGGTTTACCCAGTCTATATGCAGATTAAAGTCCCCCATGATTACTGTATTACCCTTGTTACATGCACCTCTAATTTCCTAATTTATAATCTGCCCTACATTACAACTACTTTTTGGGGGGCCTATAAACAACTTCCAGCAATGTTTGCTGCCCCTTGCTGTTTCTTAGCTCCATCCAAACTGATTCTACTTCTTGATTTTTGGAGCTAAGATCCTTTCTCTCCACTGTCTTTATCCCATCCTTTATTATCAGGGCTACCCCTCCTCCTTTTCCATTTTGCCTGTCCCTTCTAAAAGTTATGTATCCTGGCATATTTATTTCCCAACCATGGCAACTTTGCAACCATGTCTCCGTTATGGCTATTAGATCAAACCTGTTAATTTCTACCTGCACTATTAATTCATCTATTTTGTTGCGAATGCTTCGTGCATTCAGATAAAGTGCCTTTAGCTTTGACTTATTTCTATTTTTCCCTGATGTCACCTTAGTCACTGGTGCCGTATTACCTTTATTACTCTCTCTGTCCCTTCCTGACCCACTCTGCTGAGTTTTACCCAAAACTCTAGTCTGCTCTAGAGCCTTGGCATTTCTCTTGCTGCTTTTAAATTTACTCTTTCCTGAATCCTCCCATCCCCCCTTCATTAGTTTAAAGCACTATCTACTGCCCTAGTTATTCGGTTCGCCAGGACACTGGTCCCAGCCTGGTTTCAGTGGAGTCCGTCCCAACGGAACAGCTCCCTCTTTCCCCAGTACTGGTGCCAGTGCCCCATGAACTGAAACCCCTTCCTCCCACACCACTCATTATCTAATGAATTATTAAATATGTGTAGCAATGCCTCTGCTATCTCTTCCCTAGATTCTTTTCAAATGCGCGGAGGTAATCCTCTTTTATCCTCTTTGAGTTTGATTAGTTTATTTAATATATCTCCTCTTTTTATTTTAATACAGTTATTTCATTACTAATCTCACGATCCAATGTCATGTCTACCTGTTCTATCTGCCTGGTAAATACCTTTAATGAACTTTAAAGAATTCTAGAAAGCACCAAACACTTGTACAATTGCAGCAACAGCCAGTAGAAATTAATCAGCAACTAAACTGAAAGTAGTTGATCCCTTTAAATAGCGCTGTTGGGTGGTGGGGGGTGGTTGCGGGGGGGGTCGTTCCTGCTGCTGAACGCTAGCTTAAGAGAGGACTGCCATTTTTGAATATTGAGCTCCAAAATGGCAGCGCTGGCATCAAATCACTGTGACATGCTGATTGACATAATGAACTGCCTACTCTGTATACTTCCAGTGGACACTCACTTCTCGTATGCTAACGCTGTCACCAATATGGAGTCTGGCGTGACTCACACCAGAAGTGTGCACTTGTGCCGGTGACGCCTTTTTGGACCTCGAAGGGCACCTGTAGCAGCCAAAAAATCGGTGCCACAGCTCTGAATTTTGTGCCCAGTATGTACATGCAAATTCTTTCTATCTTAATAATGAAATATAACATTCCCAATTTCTTCAGAGGTGAAAGTGGACACTTATCAGCAAATGGAGCTTTTGGAGGAAATTGGGGAAGAGCCAGACTGAGGGGTTTAGCCAGTGTGTTCCAGAGTGTGGGGCCAGGATGGCTGAAACCTCTGTGACTCACTCACAGTGGTGAGGAGCTTGTGGTGAGTGGGGTGCAATGCAAAAGAGGAAAGAGTCAGAAGAATGTAAGCCACATGCTGGCATGTAGGGTTTTAAGAGGTTCTAGAGAAAAGGTGGAATGAGTTCATGGAGGTACTTACATCGATAAAGACAAGGGTTTCAAATTCAATATATTGGGGAATGGGAGCCAACAGAAATTCGGTTGGTGATGGGGAGACTGTCTTAATATGGGGCAACAGGAACTTGCATTGATATAGCGCCTTTAACTCAGTGATGCATCCTGAAGTGTTTCACAGCAGTGTAATTAGACAAAAATTGAACTAAAAGCTTTGTCAAAAAGGTAGGTTTCATGGAGTGTCTTGAAGTAGGCAAAAGAGGTGGAGAGGTTTAAGGAGAGAATTCCAGAGCTTAGGACCTAGACTTTGAAGGCATGGCCACTAATGGTGGGGCAAAGGAAGTGGGGATGCACAAGATGGCATATTAAAAGAAGTTAGGGAAGTGATAGCATAGGCACTATTGCATATATAACAAAATGATTAAAAAAGGGAATAGTGCCAGAGGACTGACAGACAGCTAATATGATTCCAATATTTAAAAAGGAGATAAAACAAGTCCAGGGATTTTAACGTCGATGGTAGGAAAGATAATGGAATCTTTACTCAAAGATGTAATAGAAAAACATGTAGAAACTGAAAATATAATAAAGAATAGTCAGCATGGATTTCAAAAGGGAAGGTCGTGCTTGACCTACTTTATTGAATTATTTGAAGAAGTAACAGAGAGAGTAGACAACGGTAATGTAGTAGCTGTAATATATTTGGATTTTCAAAAGGTCTTCGATAAGATACCACATAGTACTCATGACTAAGGTCAGAGCATGTGGAATCGGGTAAAGTGGCAGAATGGACACTCTACAAAACAGAAAACAAAGAGTCGTGGTTAAAGGTAGTTACTCAGACTAGCGAAAGGTGGGAAGTGGTGTTCGACACGGATCGGTGCTGGGACCACTGCTGTTCACCACTTACAGAAACAATTTGGACTCGAGAATCAGAAGTACAATTTCAATATTTGCAGATGACACCAAATTGCGGGTATAGTTAATACTGAAGAAGACTGCAACAAAATACAAGAATACATTAATAAACTTGTAGAATGGATGTGTAATTGGCCATTTTCAATATAGATAAGTGTGAGGTAGTGCATTTTGGTAGGAATAATAATGAGGCCACATACTCCTTGGAAAATAAAAGTATAAATGGGGTAGAGGAGCAAAGGGATCCAGTGATCTAGAGGTATAGATACATAAATCACTAAAAGTACTGACTCAAGTTAATAAGGCCATTAAAAAATCAACAAAGCACTGGGGTTCATTTCTAAATTGAAAAGCAGAGAAGTTATGTTACAATTGTATAGAATCTTGCATAGTTCTGGTATCCATATTATAAAAAAGAATATAGAGATACTGGAGAGGTGCAATAAAGATTTACAAGGATGACACCACAAACGAGAGGTTATACATGTCAGGAAAGGCTGAACAGGTTGAGCTCTTTTCTCTAGAAAACAGAAGGCTGAGGGGGTGACCTGATAGAAGTCTTTAAGATTATGAAAGATTTGATAGGGTAGACATAGAGAAGATGTTTCCACTTGTGGGGGAGACTAAAACTAGAGCCCATAAACACAACATAGTCACTAATAAATCCAATAGGGAATTCAGGAGAAACAAACTCACCCAGAGAGTGGTGAGAATGTGGAACTCGCTACCACAAGGTGCAGTTGAGGCGAATAGCGTAGATGCATTTAAGGGAAGCTAGATAACTAATGAGGGAGAAGGGAATAGAAGGTTATGCTGATAGGGTTAGATGAGGAGGGGTGGGAGGAGGCGTGTGTGGAGCATAAATCAGTTGGGCTGAATGGTCTGTTTCTGTGCTCTACATTCTATGTAATTCTATGTAAGAGGCCAGAGTTGGAGGAAAACAGAGTTTTCAGCAGGATTTAGGACTGAAGGAGGTTAGAGATGAGGAGGGGGTGAGGCCATGGAGGGATTTCAACACAAAGATGAGAATTTTAAATTAATGCGTTGGTGGACTGGGAGCCAAGGTTGGTTAGCAAGCAGAAGGCTAATGGTTGAAAGAGACTTGGTGTGAGTTAGGATACAGGCAGCTGAGTTTTGGATGAGTTCAAATTTATAGTGATAGGGGACTCAATTGTAAGGGGAATAGACAGGAGTTTCTGTGGCCGCAACCGAGATTCCAGGATGGTATGTTGCCTCCCTGGTGCAAGGGTCAAGGATGTCTCGGAGCGGCTGCAGAACATTCTGAAGAGGGAGGGTGAACAGCCAGCTGTCGTGGTGCATGTAGGTACCAACGATATAGGTAAAAAGCGGGAAGAGGTCCTACAAGCAGAATTTAGGGAGCTAGGAGCTAAATTAAAAAGTAGGACCTCTAAGGTAGTAATCTCTGGATTGCTACCAGGGCCACGTGCTAATCAGAATAGAGAGAACAGGATAGTGAGATTGAATACGTGGCTTGAGCAGTGGTGCAGGAGGGAGGGATTCAAATTCCTGAGGCATTGGAACCAGTTCTGGGGGAAGTGGGACCTGTACAAAAGGGACGGTCTGCACTTGGGCAGGACTGGAACCGATGTCCTCGGGGTAATATTTGCTAAAGCAGTTCGGGAGGATTTAAACTAATATGGCAGGGGAATGGGAACCTATGTAGCGAAACAGGGGGAAGTAATATGCAGTCAGAAACAAATGTTAGAAGGGTGAGAAACAATAGGGGAAGGCCGAGTAAACAAAGGCAAGAAACACAAAGGGCCATACTAAATCATAAGTCTAAAAGGACAAAGGATGTTAATAAAACAAGCCTAAAGGCTCTGTGTCTTAATGCAAGGAGTATCCGTAATAAGGTGGATGAATTGACTGTGCAAATAGATGTTAACGGATACGATGTGATTGGGATTACAGAGACGTGGCTCCAGAACAATCAAGGCTGGGAACTGAACATCCAGGGGTATTCAACATTCAGAAAGGATAGAATAAAAGGAAAAGGGGGTGGGGTAGCATTGCTGGTTAAAGAGGAGATTAATGCAATAGCTAGGAAGGACATCAGCTTGGAGGATGTGGAATCAATATGGGTTGAGCTGCAGAACACCAAAGGGCAGAAAACGTTAGTGGGAGTTGTGTACAGACCTCCAAACAGCAGTAGTGAGGTGGGGGAGGGTATGAAACAGGAAATCAGAGGTGCGTGCAAAAAAGGCACGGCAGTTATCATGGGTGACTTTAATATGCATATAGATTGGGCTACTCAAACTGAAAGCAATACGGTGGAGGAGGATTTCCTGGAGTGTTTAAGGGATGGTTTCCTAAACCAATATGTTGAGGAACCAACTCGAGGGGAGGCCATCCTGGACTGGGTGTTGTGTAATGAGGAAGGACTAATCAGCAATCTTGTGGTACGAGGCCCCCTGGGGAAGAGTGACCATAGTATGGTGGAGTTCTACATTAGGATGGAGAAGGAAACAGTTAAGTCAGAGACCATGGTCCAGAACTTAAATAAGGGCAACTTTGAGGGTATGAGGCGTGAATTGGCGAGGTTAAATTGGCAAGCGATATTTAAGGGGCTATCAGTGGAAGGGCAATGGCAGACATTTAGAGATCGCATGGATGAACTACAACAATTGTACATCCCGGTCTGGCGTAAAAATAAAAAAGGGAAGGTGGCTCAACCATGGCTAACAAGGGAAATCAGGGATAGTATTAAAACCAAGGAAGTTGCATACAAATTGGCCAGAAGTAGCAGCAAACCCGGGGACTGGGAGAACTTCAAAACTCAGCAGAGGAGGACGAAGGGTTTGATTAGGGCAGGGAAAATAAAATATGAAAGGAAGCTTGCAGAGAACATTAAAATGGACAGCAAAAGCTTCTATAAATATGTAAAAAGAAAGAGGTTAGTAAAAACAAACGTAGGTCCCCTGCAGTCGGAAACAGGGGAAGTCGTAATGGGGAACAAGGAAATGGCAGATCAATTGAACAAGTACTTTGGTTCGGTGTTTACTGTGGAGGACACACACAACCTGCCGGAAATAAAAGGGGTCAGAGGATCTGGTAAGAGGGAGGAGCTGAGGGAAATCCTTATTAGTCGGGAAAAGTTATTGGGGAAATTGATGGGACTGAAGGCTGAAAAATCCCCAGGGCCTGATGGTCTGCATCCCAGAGTACTTAAGGAGGTGGCCTTGGAAATAGTGGATGCATTGACAATCATTTTCCAACATTCCTTAGACTCTGGATCAGTTCCGATGGAGTGGAGGGTGGCCAATGTAACCCCTCTTTTTAAAAAAGGAGGGAGGGAGAAAGCAGGGAATTATAGACCGGTCAGCCTGACATCGGTTGTGGGTAAAATGATGGAAGCAATTATTAAAGATGTCATAACAGACCATTTGGAAAGTGGCGACATGATAGGTCCAAGTCAGCATGGATTTGTGAAAGGGAAATCATGCTTGACAAATCTTCTGGAATTTTTTGAGGATGTTTCCAATAGGGTGGACAGGGGGGAACCAGTAGATGTGGTGTATTTGGACTTTCAGAAGGCCTTCGACAAGGTTCCACACAAGAGATTGGTGAGCAAAGTTAAAGCACATGGGATTGGGGGTAATGTGTTGACGTGGATTGAGAACTGGTTGGCACACAGGAAACAAAGAGTAGGAGTAAATGGGTACTTTTCAGAATGGCAGGCAGTGACCAGCGGGGTACCGCAGGGTTCGGTGCTGGGACCCCAGCTGTTTACATTATATATTAATGATTTGGACGAAGGGATTAAATGTAATATCTCCAAATTTGCGGATGACACTAAATTGGGAGGCAGTGTGAACAATGAGGAGGATGCTAGGAGGCTACAGAGTGACTTGGACAGGTTGGGTGAATGGGCAAATGTATGGCAGATGAAGTACAATGTGGATAAATGTGAGGTTATCCACTTTGGTGGTAAAAATAGAGAGGCGGACTATTACCTGAATGGTGGCAGATTAGGGAAAGGGGAGGTGCAACGAGACCTGGGCATCATGGTACATCAGTCATTGAAGGTGGGAATGCAAGTGCAGCAGGCAGTCAAGAAAGCAAACGGAATGATGGCCTTCATAGTAAGGGGATTTGAGTACAGGAGTAGGGAGGTGATGCTGCAGTTGTACAGGGCCTTGGTGAGGCCACACCTGGAGTATTGTGCGCAGTTTTGGTCTCCTAACTTAAGGAAGGACATTCTTGCTATTGAGGGAGTGCAGCGAAGGTTCACTAGATTGATTCCTGGGATGGCCGGACTGACATATCAAGAAAGATTGGGTCAACTGAACTTGTATCCTCTGGAGTTCAGAAGAATGAGGGGGGATCTTATAGAGACATTTAAAATCCTGACTGGTTTAGACAAATTAGATGCGGGCAGAATGTTCCCAATGGTAGGGAAAACTAGAACCAGGGGTCACAGTCTAAGGATTAAGGGGAAGCCATTTAGGACTGAGCTGAGGAGGAACTTCTTCACCCAGAGAGTGGTGAATCTATGGAATTCTCTTCCACAGAAGATTGTTGAGGCCAGTTCGCTAAATATATTCAAAAGGGAGTTAGATATAACACTCACAACTAGGGGGATCAAGGGGTATGGCGAGAAAGCAGGAATGGAGTACTGAGGTAGCATGTTCAGCCATGAACGCATTGAATGGCGGTGCAGGCTCGAAGGACCGAATGGTCTACTCCTGTACCTATTTTCTATGTTTCTATGTTTCTATGGAGGGTGGACGATGGGAGAGCATTGAAATAGTTAAGCCTGGAGTTGACAAAGGCATGGATGAGGGATTCAACGGCAGATGGAGTGAGGTAGGGGTAGTGAGGGGTGATGTTATGGAGGTAGAAGTAGACAGTCTTTGTAATGGCAAGACATGGAGTCAGAAGCTCAGTTCGGGGTTAAATAGGATGCTGAGGTTGCGAACATTCTGGTTCAGCCTGAGACAGTGGTCAAGGAGAGAGATTGACTCAGTGGCTAGGGAACAGCGTTCGTACCGGGGGCCAAAGACTCTGCTTTCATCTTCCCAATGTGTAATTGTAGGAACTTTTGCCCACCCAGAACTGGAAGTTGGATAAACAGTCTGAAAGCAGGTCGAGAGAGGTAGTGGTGAGATAAAGTGTTAAGATCGGCTGGGCCTCTGTGTTCCCGGCCTTGGCGGGTTCTTCCCACACTCCCATGCTTCCCAGCACCCTCCCCTCCTCCCTGTTAATATCAGGGCCCATGTCTTTGCATCATGTCGCCGAGGGGCAGCAAATAGATGAGAAATAGGAGGGGGCCAGGGATAGATCCTTGGGGACTACAGAGGTAATGACACAGGGACAGGAAGAGAAGCCATTGCAGGAGATTCTCTGGCTATGACTGGATAGGCAAGAATGGAACCAGGTGAGGGCAGTCCCACTCAACTAGACAATGGAAGAGAGACATTCGAGGAGGATGGTGTGCTCAACCATGTCCAAGGCTGCAGAGAGATCGAGAAGGATGAGGAGGGATAGTGGCCCATATTTTCCGATGCCTACGGGTGTGTACGAGCTGTGTACACACCCGTAGGGACATAGGAAATGCCGGTTTCAGGCATGCAAAGCGCATGTGCTGAAAACCGGCATTTCCAATCTGTCAAGAATGCTCTTGACAAATCGGACGTCTGCCCTAGAGAAGGGCCGCTGCGGGGGGAATGTTCCGCTTTCTGCAGAACCTCCGCCCGCTGAAAACCCTTAGAAATCTTATGCCTGACACATCACCAGGCACACCAACATCACCAACAACATCACCAACCTTCTCCGCCATCATCTGATGCTGCACTTGACACAGGGCATCAGCCCCTGACAACATTGCTGCCCGGGAGGCCAGCGATGGCATCACCATGGCCAGATTTTCTTCACATGATGCGTCAGGTTGACACCATCCCACACCAGCACCATGAAGCATCCCTTTAATGTCCAAACCATTCCATGCACACTCATCACTATAGTGGGGGAGAGGGGGGGGCGGTGCAGTGGGATGTTATGACTGAACAATCACTGGAACTCAGTAAGACGCTTCTCAAGGTGCGCTCAGATCTGTCCAATAAGGGGCAGTTTTGGAAAAATAGATTTCACTGTATGACAACACATTACCAGAAACTTCACATGGACATTGGCTAAACCTCTCAAGTGCCGACCCTTGTGTGTTGTTAGTTGGTATGCTTGCAGTAGGATGAGGGTGAGTGTGAGGGGTGGCTAGTGAGATGGGGAAGTGATAAAGTAGATAGAGAGGGTTGGGTATAGCTGCAAGGTAAGTTGGTGTCCTGGGACGGTCTCTTCCACAATTGGAAGGGAAGAGAACCTCCCTGCGTGCTGTGACTCCCTCCATAAGCATATGGAGGGAGTCATTGGAGAGCCTGGGTTCAAGCGTTCACCTTTGTGCATTGATTCTCAGTGTTTGCAGCACCTCAATGCTGTCAAACACTGACAGAACAACTGTCAAACTCCATGTGGACATGGTCCCTTTCAGGAAACCGGCTGATGACGCGTCATCAAATGATGTCATCAGACCTGCTTCCTGTTAATTGGCCGGGAAGCCCACAGGACTGGGCTTAAAAAGGCCAATCAAGGAAAAATCACGTCTACAGAGCAGATGCAGCTGGGAGCGGGACTGGAACCTGGAAACCAACTCTCCCGCCACCATCCCGCCTCCTCCATTAAATTCGTGGTCTTTGTGTCCTTCTCACAACTTGCTTTCCCACCTATCTTTGTATCATCAGCAAATTTGGCTACAGTACACTCAGTCCCTTCATCCAAGTCATTAATACAGATTGTAAATAGTTGAGGCCCCAGCACTGATCCCTGTGGCACCCCACTAGTTACAGTTTGCCAACCTGAAAATGACCCATTTATCCCGACTCTCTGTTTTCTATTAGTTAGCCCATCCTAATCCATGCTAATATATTACCCCCAAAACCATGAGCTCTTATCTTGTGCATTAACCTTTAATGTGGCACCTTATTGAATGCCTTTTAGAAATCTAAATTCACTACATCTACTGGTTCCCCTTTATCCACCCTGCTCGTTATGTCCTCAAAGAACTCTAATAAATTTGTCAAACACAATTTCCCTTTCATGAAACCATGTTGACTCTGCTTGATTGTATTATAATTTTCTAAATGCCCTGCTATTACTTCTTTAATAATGGATTCCAGCATTTTCCCAATGACAGATGTTAGGCTAACTGGCCTATAGTTTCCTGCTTTCTGTCTCCCTCCTTTCTTGAATATGGGCGTTACATTTGCGGTTTTCCAATCCAATGGGACCTTTCCAGAGTCTAGGGAATTTTGGAAGATTACAACCAATGCATCCATTATCTCTGCAGCCACTTCTTTTAAAGCACTAGGATGCAGGCCACCAAGTCCAGGGGACATGTCAGCCTTTAGTCCCATTAGTTTATCTAGTACTTTTTCTCTAGTGATAGTGATTGTTTTAGTTCTTCCCTCCTCTTTGCCCCTTGATTTTCCACTATTATTGGGATGCTTTTACTGTCTTCTACTGTGAAGACAGATACAAAATATTTGTTAAAAGTCTCTGCCATTTTCTTGTTTCCCATTATTAATTCCCCAGTCTCATCCTCTAAGGGACCAACGTTTACTTTAGCTACTCTCTTCCTTTTTTCTAGCTTTTTATATAGCTTTAACTGTCTGTTTTTATATTTCTTGCTAGTTTACTCTCATAATCTATCTTCTCCCTCTTTATTTCTTTTTAGTCATCCTTTGCAAGTTTCTAAAAATTTTCCATTCTTCTAGCCTACCACTAAACTTTGCAACATTGTATGCCTTTTCTTTCAATTTGCTACCCTCCTTAACTTTCTTAGTTAGCCACAGATGGTTCATCCTTCTCGTAGAGTCTTTCTTTCTCATTGGAATATATCTTTGTTGAGAGTTATGAAATATCTCCTTAAAAGTCTGCCACTGCTTATCTACTGTTTTACCTTTTAATCTATTTTCCCAGTCCACTTTAGCCAACTCTGTCTTCATACCCTTGTAATTGCCTTTATTTAAGTTTAGGACACTAGTTTCACACCCAAGTTTCTCACCCTCAAACTGAATGTGAAATTCTATCATGTTATGATCGCTCTTCCCTTGAGGATCCTTTACTATGAGATCATTAATTAATTCTGTCTCATTACACATTACTAGATCAAAAATAACCTGTTCCCTGGTCGGTTCCACAATGTATTGTTCTAAGAAACTGTCCTGAATACACTCTATGAACTCGTCCTCAAGGCTACCTTTGCCAATTTGATTTGTCCAATCTATATGAAGATTAAAATCGCCCACGATTATTGCAGTACCTTTCTTACAAGCTCTCATTATTTCTTTATTTATACTCTGTCCCACAGTGTAGCTACTGTTAGGGTGCCTATAGATGACTCCCACCAATGACTTCTTTCCCTTATTATTTCTTATCTCCACCCAAACTGATTCTACATTTTGATCATCCGAGCCAAGATCATTTCTCACTACTGTACTGATCTCATCCTTTATTAACAGAGCTAGCCCACCTCCTTTTCCTTTCTGCCTATCCTTCCGAAATGTCAAATACCCCTGAATATTCAGTTTCCAGCCTTGGTCACCTTGCAGCCACGTCTCTGTAATGGCTATCAGATCATACCCATTTATTTCTATTTGTACCGTCAATTCATCTATCTTGTTACAAATGCTGTGTGCATTCAGATAAAGAGCCTTTAATGTTGTCTTTTTACCATTTTTCGCTACTCTGACCCGATTTGCTGGTGCACTCTCATGCTTGTACGCTCTGTCCCTTCCTGTCACACTCTGGTTATGAGAACCCCTATCGCTACCCTGCACTATTGCCTTGTCCTTTCTCTTTAACTTTCTAAATTTCCCCTCACCTGAACCCTTCCCCCCACTATTTAGTTTAAAGCCCTATCTACAGCCCTAGTTATTCGATTCGCCAGGACACTGGTCCCAGCACGGTTCAAGTGAAGCTCATCCCAACGGAACAGCTCCCTCTTACCCCAGTACTGATGCCAGTGCCCCATGAATCAAAACCCATTTCTCCCACACCAATCCTTGAGCCACACATTCATCTCTCTGATCTTATTGACTCTATGCCAATTTGCTCGTGGCTCAGGTAGTAATCCAGAGATTATTACCTTTGTGGTTCTGCTTTTTAATTTAGCCCCTAGCTGCTCATACTCCCTCAGCAGAACCTCTTTCTTAGTCCTACCTATGTAGTTGGTACCTACGTGGACCATAACAACTGGATCCTTCCCCTCCCACTCCAAGTTCCTCTCTGTCCCCAAGGAGATGTCCTTAACCCTGGCAGGCAACATAGCCTTCAGGACTCACGCTCTCGGCTGCAGAGAACAGTATCTATCCCCCTAACTATACTGTCCCCTACCACTACTACATTCCTTTTTACTCCCACAACTTGAATGGCCCCCTATACCATGGTGCTGTGGTCAGTTTGCTCATCTCCCTGCAGTTCCTGCTCTCGTCCACACAGGCTGCAAGTACCTCGTACCTGTTGCAATGGCTGAGGCTCCTCCAATGCTACCTTCTGGATCCCCATACCTGCCTCAGTTGTAGTCACACCCTCCTGTCCCTGACCACGGACCAAATCTGAAGTATTTAACCTAAAGGGTGTGACTGCCTCCTGGAACAAAGTGGCCAGGTAACTTTCTCCCTCCCTGATGTATCGCAGTGTCCAAAGCTCGGACTCCAGCTCATCAATTCTGAGCTGCAGTTCCTCGAGCTGCAGACACTTACTGCAGATGTGATCGCTGTGGATCACACTGGGGTCCAACAGCTCCCACATGCTACAGCTGCAACACATCACTTGCCCTGCCATCTCTATTGTATTTTATTTAACTAATTAGGTTTTCAAGTTTTGAAATACTCAATTGTCTATTAATAGTTTTTAATCTAGGTAATAACCTTGTTTAATTTATTAAATTTAGTTATATGCTTTAGGTCTTTACTGTAACTTAGCCCACTGTCCTAATTTAACCCTAATAAGATCATGGCTGATTTTCTACCTCAACTCCACCTTCCCGCACTATCCCCATATCAGTTTAATATCCAAAAATCTATCGATCTCTGTCTTGAATATACTCAACAACTGAGCATCCACAGCCCTCTGGGGTAGAGAATTCCAAAGATTCACCACCCTCTGAGTGAAGAAATTTCTCCTCATCTCAGTCCTAAATGGCCGACCCCTTATTCTGAGACTGTGACCCCTAGTTCTAGACTCCCCAGCCAGGGGAAACATCCTCCCTGCATCTACCCTGTCAAGCCCTGTAAGAATTTTATATGTTTCAATGAGATCACCTCTCCTTCTTCTAAATTATAGGGAATATAGGCCTAGTCTCTTCAATCTTTCCTCATAGGACAATTGCCCCATCCCAGGAATCAGTCTGGTGAACCTTTGTTGCAAATAAGGTAAATAAGACAAGTATATCCTTCCTTAGGTAAGGAGACCAAAACTGTACACAGTACTCCAGGTGTGGTCTCACCACGCCCTATATAATTGCAGTAAGACTTCTTTATTCTTGTATGCCAATCCTTTTGCAATAAAGGCTAACATACCATTTGCTTTCCTAATTGCTTGCTGTCCCCACATGTTAAATTTCAGTGATTCGTGTATGAGGACACCCAGGTCCCTCTGAACAGCAACATTTCCCAATCTCTCAACATTTAAAAAATATTCTGCTTTTCTATTTTTCCGACCAAAGTGGATAACTTCACATTTCTCCACATTATATTCCATCTGCCAAGCTCTTGCCCACTCACTTAATTTGTCCACATCTCTTTGCAGCCTCTTTGCATCCTCTTCACTACTTACTTTCCCACCCAGCTATGTATCGTCTGCAAACTTGGATACATCACACTTGGTCCCCTTATCTAAGTCATTGATATAGATTGTAAATAGCGGAGGCCCAAGCACTGATCCTTGCAGTATCCCACTAGTTACAGCCTGCCAACCCGAAAATGACCCGTTTATTCACTCATTAGTAACAATACTGTGGAGGAGGAATTCCTAGAGCGTATACGGGATGGTTTCCTGGACCAATATGTCGAGGAACCAACTAGAGATCAGGCCATCTTAGACTGGGTATTATGTAATGAGAAAGGATTAATTAGCAATCTTGTTGTGCGAGGCCCCCTGGGGAGGAGCGATCATAATATGATAGAATTCTTCATTAAGATGGAGAGTGAAGTAGTTGACTCAGAGACTAGGGTGCTGAATTTAAATAAAGGAAACTAAGATGCTATGAGGCGCGAGTTGGCTAGGATGGATTGGGGAATGTTACTTAAAGGGTTGACGGTGGATAGGCAATGGCAAACATTTAAAAATCGCATGGATGAACTACAGAATTTGTTCATCACTGTTTGGCATAAAAATAAAACAGAAAAGGTGACTCAACCGTTGCTAACATGGGAAATTAGGGATAGCATAAGATCCAAGGAGAGGACATATAAATTGGCCAGAAAAAGCAGCAAACCTGAGGATTGGGAGCAGTTTAGGATTCAGCAAATGAGGACAAAGGGATTAATTAAGAGGGGGAAAATAGAGTATGAGAGTAAGCTTGCAGGGAACATAAAAACTGACTGTAAAAGCTTCTATAGATATGTGAAGAGAAAAAGATTGGTGAAGTCAAGCGTAGGTCCCTTGCAGTCAGAATCAGGGGAATTTATAATGGGGAACAAAGAAATGGCAGACCAATTAAATACATACTTTGGTTCTGTCTTCACAAAGGAGGAGACAAATAAACTCCCAGAGATGTCAGGGAACATAGGGTCTAATGAGAGGGAGGAACTGAATGAAATCAGTATTTGTAGGGAAATGGTGTTAGGGAAATTGATGGGATTGAAGGCCAAGAAATACCCAGGGCATGATAATCTACATCCTAGGGTACTTAAGTAAGTGGCTCTAGAAATAGTAAATGCATTGCTGATCATCTTCCAAAATTCTATAGACTCTGGAACAGTTCCCATGGATTGGAGGGTAGCTAATGTAACCCCACTATTTTAAAAAGGTGGTAGAGAGAAAATGGGGAATTATAGACCGGTAAGCCTGACATCGGTAGTGGGGAAAATGCTAGAGTCCATTATAAAAGATGTAATAGCAGAGCACTTGGAAAACAGTGACAGGATCGGACAAAGTCAACATGGATTTACAAAAGGTAAATCATACTTGACTAATCTACTGGAATTTTTTGAGGATGTAACTGGTAGAATAGATAAGGGAGAACCAGTGGATGTGGTGTATTTGGACTTTCAGAAGGCTTTCGATAAGGACCCGCATAAGAGATTAGCGTGCAAAGTTAAAGCACATGGGATTGGGGGTAAGGTACTGACTCGGATAGAAAACTGGTTGGCAGACAGGAAGCAAAGAGTTGGAATAAACGGGTCTTTTTCCGAGTGGCAGGCAGTGACTAGTGGGGTACCGCAGGGATCGGTGTTAGGACCCCAGTTATTCACAATATATATTTATGATCTAGACGAGGGAACTCGATGTAATATCTCCAAGTTTGCAGACAACACAAAGCTGGGTGGGCGTGTGTGCTGTGAGGTGGATGCAGAGAAACTCCAGTATGATTTGGACAGGTTGGGTGATTGGGAAGATGCAGTATAATGTGGATAAATGCGAGGTTATCCACTTTGGTGATAAAAACAGGAAGGCAGATTATTATCTGAATGGCAATAGATTGGGAAAAGGGGAAGTGCAACGAGACCTGGGTGTCCTTGTGCACCAGTCGCTGAAGGTAAGCATGCAGGTGCAGCAGGCGGTTAAGAAGGCAAATGGTATGTTGGCCTTCATAGCGTGAGGATTCGAGTACAGGAGCAAGGATGTCTTGCTGCAGTTGTACAGGGCCTTGGTGAGACCACACCTTGAGTATTGTGTGCAGTTTTGGTCGCCTTATCTGAGGAAGGATGTTCTTGCCATGGAGGGAGTGCAGCGAAGATTCACCAGACTGATACCTGGGATGGCAGGAATGATGTATGAAGAGAGATTGGGTCGATTGGGCTTGTATTCGCTAGAGTTTAGAAGAATGAGAGGGGATCTCATTGAAACTTATAAAATTCTAACAGGACTAGACAGACTAGATGCAGGAAGGATGTTCCCGATGGCGGGGGAGTCCAGAACCAGAGGTCACAGTCTAAGGATAAGGGGTAAGCCATTTAGGACTGAGATGAGGAGGAATTTCTTCACCCAGAGAGTGGTGAACCTGTGGAATTCTCTACCACAGAAGACAGTTGAGTCCATTTCATTAAATATATTCAAGAAGGAGTTAGATATATTTCTTAAGGCTAAGGGGATCAAGGGATATGGGGAGAAAGCAGGGACAGGGTACTGAATTTGGATGATCAGCCATGATCGCATTGAATGGCGGAGCAGGCTCGAGGGGTCGAATGGCCTACTCCTGCTCCTATCTTCTATGTTCTATGTTCTATGTCTGTGTTTTTTGTCCAGTAACAAATCCTCAATCATATTACCCCCAATCCCATGAGCCCTAATTTTTATGTAATAACCTCTTGTGTGGCACTTTATTGAATGCTTTTTGAAAATCCAAATGCACTCCATCGACTGCTTCCCCTTATTTACCCTACTAGTTACAGCCTAAAACAACTCTTAACAGATTTGTCAAACATGATTTCCCTTTCATAAATCCATGTTGACTCATATTGTGATTATCAAAGTGTCCTGTTACCACGTCCATAATAATAGATTCTATCATTTTCCCTACTACTGATGTCTGGCTAACTGTTCTATATTTCTCTGTTTCTCTCTCACTCCTTTCTTGAATAGCGGCGTTACATTTGCTACCTTTCAATCCAAGGGGACCTTTCTAGAATCTAGGGAATTTTGGAAGATCAAAACCAATGCACCAATATCTCTGCAGATACCTCTTTTAAAACCATAGGATGTAAACCATCAGGTCCAGGGAATTTATCGGATTTTAGTCCCATTAATTTCTCCAGTACTCTTTACTAATATTAATTTCTTTAAGTTCCTCATTCTCACTAGAGCCTTGATTCCCCACTATTTCTGGAATGTTTTTCGTGTCTTCTTCCATGAAGCCAGATACAAAGTATTTGTTTAATGTCTCTGCCATTTCCTTCATCATCACTATAATTTCTCCTGTCTCTGCCTGTAAGGGACCCATGTTTACCTTCACTAATCTCTTCCTTTTTACATACCTATAGAAGCTTTTAGAATCTGTTTTTATGTCTCTTGCTCGTTTACTGTCTTATTTTATTTTCTCTCCATCAATTTCTTGGTCCTCTTTTCATAGAGTCATAGGGGGAGAAATTCAGTATCGCCCCATTTGGGGCGCAATTATCGGCCGGGCGCAAAGATTAGCGCCAGGCGCTAAGTATCGCCTCCGACTGCAAACTTGACTTTTATCGCCCCTGGAGGTGATTGGAGCGCGAAATCAGGCGCTTCACACCTGTCTTAAGGCGCAAAGGCCGAGGAGCGAGGCGCTACCGCAGAGCGCTGGCGAAGCTGATGTGATGTCAGTCAGCAATGGAACACAGACACAATGACGCCGGCCAGTTCTTAAAGGGGAGGGTTGATCTTGCTTTCCATCCACATCCTGCTCATTGCAGCCTTGAATCTCGGCCTGGAGACACCTGTACATCAAATCTGCTGGAAAGAACAATGGAGAGGACCAGGGAAAGAGCTCAGAGTGCAGCCCCCATATTCTATTCCAAATCGATACAAGGAAGGGCAAATCAAAATGAACCTGCAAAGTGCTGCTCAGTACCCAAAACTCCTTCACACAACGTTAAATCTCTCCAGAAGTCTCTCTCTCTTTCAGAATGCGTGGTTCAAAAATGGCACCAACAAAAAAAGGCAGGAAGCGGTCACCTTTAAATAGCGCTCCCCCAGTCCCTTCCTGAGTGCAAAACGCTCCCCTCAACCTGTCGTTGCTAGCGGCAGGCGGTAAGGCAGGGGGCGCCACTCAATATCTGCTCCGGGGCGCTACCGGGGCGTTACGCACTCGCAGGGTGCAAATATCGTCACGCCCGGGCGCTAATCGCTTTGCGACCCATTAGCGCCCTCTTAAGGCGCTAACGGGAGGCGCAACCAACTGAATTTTTTCCCCATAGAGTCATAGATTTATACAGAACAGAAAGAGGCCCTTCGGCTCATCATGTCCGTGCCGGCCATCAATCCCTGTCTATTTTAATCCCATTTTCCAGCACTTGGTCCATAGTCTTGTATGCTATGGCGTTTCAAGTGCTCATCTAAATGCTTCTTGAATGTTGTGAGGGTTCCTGCCATCATCAACCTTTCAGGCAGTGGGTTCCAGATTCCAACCACCCTCTGGGTGAAAAAGTTTTTCCTCAAACCCCTCTAAACCTCCGGCCCTTACCTTGAAACTATGCCCCCTGGTTATTGAGCCCTCTACTAAGGGGAAAAGTTCCTTTCTATCTACCCTATCTATGCCCCTCATAATTTTGTACACCTCAATCAGGTCCCCCCTCAGCCTTCTCTGCTCTAAGGAAAACAACCCCAGCCTGTCCAGTCTCTCTTCATAGCTGAAGCGCTGCAGCCCAGGTAACATCCTAGTGAATCTCCTCTGCACCCTCTCCAATGCAATCACATCCTTCCTATAGTGTGGCGACCAGAACTGCACACAGTATTCGAGCTGTGGCCTAACTAGTGTTTTGTACAGCTCCATCATAACCTCCCTGCTCTTATATTCTATGCTTCGGCTAATGAAGGCAGGTATCCCATATGCCTTTTTAACCACCTTATCTACCTGTCCTGCTGCCTTCAGGGATCTATGTACATGCACGCCAAGGTCCCTCTGATCCTCTGTCCTTCCTAGGGTCCTACCATTCATTGTATATTCCCTTGCCTTGTTAGTCCTCCCAAAATGCATCACCTCTCATTTTTCAGGGTTAAATTCCATTTGCCACGTTTCTGCCCATCTAACCAACCTGTCTATATCGTCCTGTAGCCTGAGGCTTCCCTCCTCGCTATTTACCAACCCACCAATTTTCGTGTCATCTGCGAACTTACTGATCATACCTCCTACATTCATATCTAAATCATTAATGTACACTACAAACAGCAAAGGACCCAGCAGCGATCCCTGCGGTACACCACTGGACACAGGCTTCCAGTCACAAAAACAACCTTTGACCATCACCCTCTGCCTCCTGCCACTAAGCCAATTTTGGATCCAATGTGCCAAGTTGCCCTGGATCCCATGGGCTTTTACCTTCGTGACCAGTCTCCCATGCGGGACTTTGTCAAAAGCCTTACTGATGTCCATGTAGACCACATCAACTGCACTACCCTCATCCACACACCTAGTCACCCCCTCGAAAAATTCAATCAAATTGGTCAGACATGATCTCCCCCTGACAAAGCCATGCTGACTATCCTTGATTAATCCTTGCCTCTCCAAGTGGAGACTAATTCTGTCCCTCAGCATTTTTTCCAATAATTTCCCTGCCACTGATGTTAGGCTCACTGGCCTGTAATTCCCTGGTTTATTCCTGCTACCCTTCTTGAATAATGGTACTACGTTAGCTGTTCTCCAGTCCTCTGGCACCTCCCCTGTGGTCATGATGCGGAGATGCCGGTGTTGGACTGGGGTGGACAAAATTGAGAGGTCGCACAACACCAGGTTATAGTCCAACAGTTTTATTTGAAATCACAAGCTTTCGGAGCTATCGATTGCTCCTTCCTCAGGTGAAGTAAATTAGATACAGAATCGCCAAAGCATATATAGATAGAGAACAAAGCATGTGTACCTTACAATTGCAGACCACTAAATTAAATCATCCTGACTATCTGCCGAGGTGTGATAAAGTTAATCAAGTCAGCCAGGAAGGTACCACATCAAAGACATAGCAAGATACAACTGAGACAATGAGGTGTAGTCGCAGGGGTTCTAACGTGTCAAAAGCTGCCGTCTGTATGTAAAACGAAAAGCTTTAAAATTTTTACTTTTTTACTGGGAAAATTTTTACTTTTTTACTGGGAATCACATCTGTGAACAAGCCAGCGACGACTCGAGTCCGGATCACGTCATGTATCGTGACATAAACCCAAGATCCCGGTTGAGACCGGGATCTTGGGTTTATGTCACGATACATGACGTGATCCGGACTCGAGTCGTCGCTGGCTTGTTCACAGATGTGATTCCCAGTAAAAAAGTAAAAATTTTCCCAGTAAAAAAGTAAAAATTTTAAAGCTTTTCGTTTTACATACAGACGGCAGCTTTTGACACGTTAGAACCCCTGCGACTACACCTCATTGTCTCAGTTGTATCTTGCTATGTCTTTGATGTGGTACCTTCCTGGCTGACTTGATTAACTTTATCACACCTCGGCAGATAGTCAGGATGATTTAATTTAGTGGTCTGCAATTGTAAGGTACACATGCTTTGTTCTCTATCTATATATGCTTTGGCGATTCTGTATCTAATTTACTTCACCTGAGGAAGGAGCAATCGATAGCTCCGAAAGCTTGTGATTTCAAATAAAACTGTTGGACTATAACCTGGTGTTGTGCGACCTCTCAATTTTGACCTCCCCTGTGGCCAGAGAGGTTCTGAAAATTTGTGTCAGAGCCCCTGCAATCTCCTCCCTTGCCTCACACAGCAGCCTGGGATACATCTCATCTGGGCCTGGGGATTTATCCACTTTTAAGCCTGCTAAAACCGCTAGTACCTCCTCCCTCTCAATACTAATTTGTTCAAGTATATCAGAATCCCCCTGCCTGATTTCTATGCCTGCATCGTCCTTCTCCATAGTGAACACAGATGCAAAATATTCATTTAAAACCCCACCTACATCTTCTGGCTCCACACACAGATTGCCACTTTGGTCCCTAATGGGCCCTACTCTTTCCCTGGTTATCCTCTTGCCCTTAATATACTTATAAAACACCTTGGGATTTCCCTTTATTTTGCCTGCCAGAGTTATTTCATGCCCCCTCTTCGCTCTCCTAATTTCTTTTTTAAGTACCCCCCTGCACTTTCTATACTCCTCTGGGGCTTCCACTGTTTTTAGTCCTATGTATCTGCCAAAAGCCTCCCTTTTTTTCCTAATCCATTCTCGTATATCCCTTGACATCCAGGGTTCCCTCGGCTTGTTGGTCCCACCCTTGACCTTTACGGGAACATGTTGCCGTTGTACTCTCTCTATTTCCTTTCTGAAAGACTCCCACTGCTCTGATGTGGATTTTCCTACAAGTAGCTGATCCCAGTCCACTTTGGCCAGATCCTGCCTTATCATATTAAAATCGGCCTTCCCCCAATTTAGAACCTTTATCTCCGGTCCATCTTTGTCCTTTTCCATGACTACCTTAAATCTCACCTGAATTATGGTCACTGTCACCAAAATGCTCTCCTACTAACACTTCTACCACTTGCCCAGGCTACATTCCCTAGAATTAGGTCCAGTACCGCCCCCTCTCTTGTAGGACTTTCTACATGCTGGCTCAAAAAGCTCTCCTGGATGCACTTTAAGAATTCCGCACCTTCTAAGCCTTTCACACTCTGACTATCCCAGTTACTATTGGGGAAGTTGAAATCCCGTACTATTATTACCCTATTATTTCTACACTTCTCTGAGATTTGCCTACATATCTGTTCCTCTATCTCCCCCTGACTGTTTGGGGGCCTATAGTTTTTAAGTTCTACCCATATGGCCTCATTAGAGGAACCTGCTAAGATATCATCCCTCCTTACAGCAGTAATTGACTTTTTGATTAATATTGCGACACTCTCTTTTACACCCCCCTCTGTCTCGCCTGAAGATTCTATACCCCGGAATATTGAGCTGCCAGTCCTGCCCCTCCCTCAACCATGTCTCTGTGATAGCAACAATATCATACTCCCATGTGTTCATCAACACCTTCCATTCATCTGCCTTACTCGCAAGACTCCTTGCATTAAAATAAATGCCATCCAGCCTTGCCATACTCCTTTGTGCCGTTACATATTTGCTCTGCCTTCCAGGCTGACTTGTTTTTTCCTCTATATTTGGCTGTGCATCACCCCCTACTATAGCTCCACTCCGTATCCCATCCCCCTGCCAAGTTAGTTTAAACCCCCCCAACAGTACTAGCAAACCTCCCCGCAAGGATGTTGGTCCCATTCCGGTTCAGGTGCAACCCATCCAACTTGTACAGGTCCCACCTTCCCCAGAAACAGACCCAGTGATCCAGGAAACTAAAGCCCTCCCTCCTGCACGAACTCTTTAGCCACGCATTCATCTGCTCTATCCTCCTATTCCTATAGTCACTAGCACGTGGCACCGGGAGTAATCCAGAGATTACAACCTTTGAGGTCCTGCTTTTTAATCTGCTACCTTGCTCCCTAAATTCTTGTTGCAGGACCTCATCCCTCTTTCTACCCATGTCGTTGGTACCAATGTGAACCACGACCTCTGACTGTTCGCCCTCCCCCTTCAGAATGCCCTGCAGCCGTTCAGTGACATCCTTGACCCTGGCACCAGGGAGGCAACATACCATCCTGGAGTCACGTCTGCGGCCACAGAAACGTCTATCTGTTCCCCTTACGATAGAATCCCCTATCACTATTGCTCTCCCACTCTTTTTCCTCCCCTCCTGTGCAGCTGAGCCAGTCGTAGTGCCATGGACTTGGCTCTTGCTGCATTCCCCTGAGAAACCATCTCCCCATCAGTATCCAAAACGGAAAATCTGTTGGAGAGGGAGATGGACCCAGGGGACTCCTGCACTACCTTGCTAGTTCTTTTACTCTGTCTGGTGGTCACCCATTCCCTGTCTGCCTGTGCACTCTTTACCTGCGGTGTGACCACCTCGTTAAACGTGCTATCCACGAAGATCTCAGCTTCGCGGATGCCCCACAGTGACTCTAGCTGCAGCTCCAGCTCTGAAACGCGGATTTCGAGTAGCTGCAGCTGGAGACACTTGCTGCACATGTGTTCGCCCTGGACACCTAAAGTGTCCCTGACTTCCAACATAGCACAGGAGGAGCACTCCACGTTGCCGAGCTGCCCTGCCATGTCCTACCCTGAATTTACTCCCTTTAAATTAAAGAATATTAAAAACACTAGGGACCTTACTTCCCTTTAAATACTACTTACTCCAAACTAGAGACCTTACTTTTACTTTAATGACTAGAATGTAGAAATACTGTAGAAATACTCACCGCTGGTTCTCTGTCCCCTCTTCTGCAGCTTTTTAGCTCCTGCTCTCCTGGAAGCTGACAAAGATGGAAAAAGAAAGGAACACCACCCTTCCCTCCCCTCACTCCCTCACTCACCAAACTCACAGTTTAACACTCTGTTCCGATCTGCACTTTTGCTGAATTCTAAAATCCTCCCAATCCTCAGGCTTACTAATCTTTTTGGCAACATTACAAGCCTCTTCCTTTAATCTAAAACTATCTTTAACTTCTCTTGTTAGCCACAGTTGGACCATTTTTCCCATGTAGATTTTATTCCTTGAGGGAATGTATATTTGTTGCGAATTATGATTTTTAAAAACAATTTGCCATTGCTTACCTACCATCATATCTTTTAATCTAGTTTCCCAACCTACCTTAGCCAACTCACCTCTCATACCTACATAGTTTGCTTTGTTCAGATTTAAGACCCTATTTTCAGATTTAATGAAATCACTCTCAAACTCCACATAAAATTCTAACATATTATGATCACTGCTCCTCAGAGGCTCCTTTACTACAAGGTTATTAATTAACCCTGTCTCATTGCACAATACTAGATCTAAAATAGCCTGTTCCCTAGTTCGTTCCTCGACATACTGGTCTGAAAAACTATCTTGAATACATTCCATGAACTCATCCTCTGCACTATTACTGCAAATTTGGTTTGTTCTATATGAAATTTAAAGTCCCCCATGATTACTCTATTACCCTTGATACATGTACCTCTAATTTCCTGATTTATACTGTGCCTGATACTACAGCTATTGTTATGGGCCTAAAAACTAGTCCCACCAGTGTTTTCTACCCCTTGTTGTTTCTTAGCTCCACCCAAAAGTGATTCTACATTTTGTTTTTTTCCGAGCTAAGATCCTTTCTCTCTATTGTCTTTATCCAGTCCTTTATTATCAGGGCTAACCCTCTCCTTTTCCGTTCTGCCTATCTCTCTTAAAAGTCAAGTATCCTGGAATATTTAGTTCCCAACCGTGGTCACTTTGCAACCACGTCTCTAAAATGGCTATTAGATCAAATATCTATGCTATTTCTATCTCTGTTATTAATTCATCTATTTTGTTGCGAATGCTTCGTGCATTCAGACATAGGTACAAACAAACTATTAAAAAGAATGAAGTTGAGGACTAATGTCAGGAAGCACACCTTCACACACTGGGGTCTATTCTGACTTGTGGGCGACTGACCGGCAGAATGCACTGGCCAGCCGGACATTCCAGCTGTGAAGATGCTCATTTAAATCTGGCAGACAAGCTGCCGGGTGTCCAACATGCATTCCGGTGAGGCTTCAAAATCAGGTCAGGGCAGCCGCCAGCAAGGTAACTTGTGGGGCGCCGGTGGTCATGATTAGGGGTCCATCGCGGACGGATGGGGTACGGGGGCAGCAATGGTTCAGGTTTTTTTTGTGGGCCCTGGAGGAGCACTCCTGGTTTCCAAACAATAAGACAAATGAAATATATGATGAGCAAACAGTTAATCTCACTTTGACACAAAGTGAAGTAATAAATAATACCTCCTCCAGAGAAATGTTTTTGCTCTTGTTGGTGGTGAAGTCAAAACAACGGCTCTATGTCTGTCCTTGGACTTTATATAAATGTACTGCAATAAAAATAACAAGGTGGGGCAAAAATACAACTTCAGTGGGCCGAAAATTGATCCCGGGACGCGAGAGTACGCACTGCGTACTCTCGCGTATTCCCACTCCAATTGCCGGTTTTCTGCATGCCCTGCGCATGCGCTGAAAACCGGCAATTGCTCTTCTGAAAAGGGGGCGGGGCCTGGGTGCATCGCGTGCGCGCTACAGGCTGCGCGCACGCTGTGCACTTCATGCTTTGGACGCGCAGGTAAGTAGGGAAGATTTTGGAAATGTAAAAAGGAGGAGTAAGACCCGCTTTTAAGAAGGTAAGTAGTGAATTAAGTATTTTTTTGAATTTTTTTTTACAGGTATATCTTTTTTAGAGACTTTAAAGACAGGTAAGTTTATTTTAATAACTTTTTAAAAGATTTTAAATTTTTTCAAAAATTTAATTTTTTATTTAAAATGGTTAATTTAATTAACTATACTTATTTTATTAATGTGATGGTTTTTTTTTTATTTAATTGAGGTTTAGCTGTTATTTTGGGGGGGGTGTAAGATTCATAGATTTCACAGCCATGCTGTGAGACTTATGAATGGAAGATGGTGTGCTGCCATTGGCTCTAACTGAGTCACGTGATCCCACAGCTCGCACGAATTCACTACGCCGCTGGGATACGCAAGCCCAGCACAGCTGATGTCTGGAACATCAATTTCGTGCGAGCTGGATCAGAAAAAGCACAAGCGAGGTGAGACATCGCGGGGAAGGCTTACCCCCGCGGGAACAGAGCGAGATCAATTTCTGGGCCAGTATCTCAAAACATCTGTGTTGGGCTTGTGCTGGAGACCATCCTAACATCATTTAAAGCTGTTGGAGACAGACGTGCTGAACAATTTTAAAATTTAAATAATGCAGGGAGCATTAAGAGTATTTTTATAAGTTGAGTAAAAGCTACGCAAGAGTTGCGGATATTCACAAATGAAATATCTTGTATAAAATCATACCACATCAGCATTTGAATGGCTCTTATATTCTGCTTATGCATTACCTTTTTTGTGACAGATTTATTTCTGTAAACTGCAGTGGTCACCGACCAAGGTCACTCTTTTGCCTCCAAAGAACTGAACCCATGCAGTCTAATGGGATGTTTACAGCCTGGGTCACGTCCCAGGCTTCCAGTATAAATAATGCATCCTATTTTTCCGACAGTAGACTTCATACTTAATGGAGTGTAATGATGTGCTTTCAAGGGCACAACGTGAATAGGCCTTTTGAAATGAAAAGAAGATAAAAGCTTGTATGTTTTTGGCCCTGTTACCAGTTGTGTAGCATGAACCTATGTCAGAAAGATGATGTAATATATCACAATTCTCTGTCATTTAGGGGTTAGGGCAGACTGCAGAACTGAAGGGAAAACACAGAGTGACAGAACTTTTTAATCTGAAGAAGCAAAACAATCTAACTAGTTAGAAAGGATGGTCTACATTAGCATCTTGGATTTTTTTAACTGAGAAAGACCAGTGGACCAGTTGGATATCACTTGAATTGATATATTAAAAATAGCATAACTGCATTGCAAGATTATAGACCTCTTGGAGCTTCCATGTCCACGTATACCAGAAATGGATGACACCATATTCTATGTTGCATCTCATTGGCCCATAATTGGCAGTCAAAATAACAGTGAGGCTAATGGCACTCGCCGTTATTTATGCACAGATGCTACAGCAACTTCGGGTAGGGGCAGATGTGTGGGTAAATGCGGAAATCCAAAAGTTGCTTCACGCAAACGGCACCTTGGTGTCTGCTTCACCATTGAAATGCGTTGAACGACGCGACGTTCTTATATTTGCATGGTAGATATGAACTGAACTCGCCTTAGAAAGTTAAGTCTTGTCCATTTCAGTCTAAGTACCCTTTTAATGATGTGATAAGTGTTAATTACTGCCAGTCAACCTCTCTGGCACTGAAAATTTACTATTACATGTGTGGAATTTCATTCCTTCAGGTTTTAATTATTGTCGGAGATTTAAAAAATGTCAATTTTTAAATTTTTTAAATTTTCCTTTCTGTCTCTTTTTTCTTTCTCTCTTAATCCAATCTTTCTTTGCCTCTCTTTATTTCTCTTTCTGTACGTGATCTGGCATCGAATTCACCCACTCTAATTTATACTTCCTTCTCAGTCCTTGCATAGTTAATTTCACAACCCTTCAATCTGATTAGTTAAGGAGATATGCAGTTGCTTACCCTGTTCGCTCATGTCCCAGATGCCCTGTTTCCATCGCCACGCCATTATCAGATCGCACTTTCAGCAACTTGCCACGCAAAAAAATTAAAAACCTAAACGTGAAAGGGCAAGTCAAACTAATGACAAATGCCGTTAAATGCCCTGCCGCAGCAAATTATAGGCCAATAACAGATTTGCTAAAGGTCGCGTTTATTTTCAACACCAGATCTCTGATTGGTCAACTTGAAGGCAACACCTGATTTCTGATTGGTCCCCTCAGAGGACAAGACACACCCAACAGTTTATCTGGAATGTATAATTGCCCTAAGTAATCAATTAGTTTACAAAGTGTAATTTGAGCCATCCTGACTGCCTTGCTCCAAACAGAACAGTGCTCACGTAGAACAGATAGGGCTCACCCTTGCGGGTTAAGACCTTCTCCTACCCCCCAAACAAGTTCCTGCCCCCCCCAACAAGTTCCTAACCTTCCTTACACCCCCATGCTTCTGACCTTTTCACTCCCTAACAAGTTCCTGACCTCCCCCTGTCCAAGTTCCTGACCTTCTCCCCTGCCCAAGTTCTTGACCTTCTCTCCCCGCCCAAATTCCTGACCTCACCCTGCCCAAGTTCCTCCCCCTACAAGTTCCTGACCTACTCCCCCTGCCCAAGTTCCTGACCTTCTTCCCCCCACCCAAGGTTCTTGACCTTCTCCCCCTGCCCAAGTTCCTCCCCACCCCCCAGATTCCTGACCTTCTCGTCCCCAACACGTTCCTAATCTTCCCCCCCACCCTCCATAGATGGGGCATTGTGTGTGGGTCATGGATTGTTAACAGGTTTATTGGGTATGAAGTGAATAGTGACAGTGTCATGACTTTCGGATTTCGTCCATTCCAATTATGTCACTTGCCACACATGAACTGAGCTTTCCGAGAATCAACCAGGTCTAGGGGGAGGAGAGGGAGAATGTGATGCAGGTGGAAAGAGGTGGGGTAGGACGAAAGTGATCCATCTTACCATCTGGATCACGTTCTCGCTCTCACCCCCACCTTTAGACCATGATCACGTTCTTCCTCCATCCCCACTGTGCACTCCATGCTCTTTACCACCCACCCGCCCCCCCCCCCTGAGTTCCTGACCTCCTCTCCCCGAGTTCCTGAGCTCCTCTCCCCTCCCCTCTGGTCCTCTTCCCCCTCCTCTAGCACTTCCTCTCTCTCTCCCCCCCTGAACCTTTCCCCCACCCCTCCGATTCTCTCTTTTACCCCTCAGATCCGCTCTCTCCCCCCCGCCGATTCCCTCTCGCTCTCCCCCCTCCGATTCCCTCTCTTTCCCACTCTCTCCCCTCCCCTCTGATCCTCTCTCCCCCTCCTCTCTCTCCTCCTCTCTCTCCCCCTCTGATCCTCTCTCTCACCCTCCTATTCCCTCTTTCTCCCCCCTCCAATTCCCTCTCTTCCCCCCTCTGATTCCCTCTCTCTCCCCCTCTGATTCCCTCTCTCTCCCCCCTCTGATTCCCTCTCTCCCACCTCCTATTCCCTCTCTCTCCCCCCTCCAATTCCTGGTCTCTCTCCCTTTTCGATCCTTTCTCCCCCCTTCGATTCCCTCTCTCTCCCCCCTCCGATTTCCTCTCTCTCCCCCCTCTGAATCCCTCTCTCTACCCCCTCCGATTCCCTCTATCTCTCCCCTCCGATTCCCTCTCTCTCTCCCCCTCTGATTCCCTCTCTCCCCCCTCCGATTCCCTCTCCCTCTCCCCCTCCGATTCCCTCTCTCCCCCCCCTCCGATTCCTGGTCTCTCTACCCTTTCGATCCTTTCTACCCCCGCACCCGTCCCTGTCCAGCACGGATCCAGTGATGGGCCTTCTCCCACGGAGCTGAGGAAAGTGTGCCCTACTGCAGACCACAACTGTTGGGTACTGTGTATGCATGGCCTCGGTAAACAGAGCACATGCGCAAAAGGGGATCAGGTGCACATGGGCGGCTCCGGGATTCCGCGCACATACATAGAAACGTTGGCCCAGAAATTAAACAGTGAGGGTTCCCGCGGGGGTAAGGAATTCCCGCGATATCGCACTCCGCGCCTACCTTTTTGCTCCGGGCCCACACGAACTTTAGTTTGAAAGGCTCTCTCTCTTGGAACCGTGCAGTGCTTGCGTGACCCAGAGACGCAATTAGTTCGTGCGAGCTCTGGGATCACGTGATTCAGTTGGAGCCAATGGCAGCACACCATCTTTCATTCATAGTTTTGACAGGAAGACCTGTCAAAGCTATGAATACTACACACCGCCAAAAGAACAGCTAAACCTCAATTAAATTTTTTTTTAAAAGCCATCACATTAATAAAATAAGTATAGTTAAATAAATTAACCACTTTAAACAAAAAATTAAATTTTTGAAACAATTTAAAATCTTTTTAAAAGTTATAAAAATAAACTTACCTTTCTTTAAAGTCTCTAAAAAAGATAAACCTGTTGAAAAAAGTTTAAAATAACACTTAATTAACTACTTACCTTGTTAAAAGGGGGTCCTACGCCTGCTTTCTTTATGTGTAAAATCTTCACCACTTACCTGCGCGTCTCCAATTCAGTATCCCGTCCCCGCCTTCTCTCCGTAACCCTTAACCCCTTTTGCCTGTAGAAATATATCTAATTCCCTCTTAAATATATTTAATGAGCTGGCGTACACAGCCCTCTGTGGCAATGAGTTCCACAGGTTCACCACCCTCTGAGTGAAGAAATTCCCCCTCATTTCTGTCCTAAATGGTTTAGCCCTTATCCTTAAATTATGTCCTCTAGTTCTGTTCTCACCCGCCAAGGGAAACATTCCTTCTGCATCTAGTCTGTCTAGACCTGTCAGAATTTTATACACTTCTATGAGGTCCCCTCTCAATCTTCTAAACTCCAGTGTGTACATCCCTAAACTACATAGTCTCTCCTCATAGGTCAATCCCGCCATTCCTGGTATCAGCCTGGTGAATCGCCGCTGCACCCCCTCCATGGCAAGAACATCTTTCCTCAGATGAGGCGACCAAAACTGTACACAGTACTCGAGGTGTGGTCTCACCAGTGCCCTGTACAGCTGCAGCAAGGTATCCCTGTTCCTGTATTCCAACCCTTTTGCTATGAAGGCCAGCATACCGTTTGCCTTCTTGATCGCCTGTTGCACCTGCATGCTCGCCTTCAGTGACTGGTGTACAAGAACACCCAGGTCTCTCTGTACTTCCCCCTCTCCCAATTTATTGCCATTTAAATAATAATTTGCCCTCCCGTTCCTGCACCCAAGGTGGATAACTTCGCACTTGTCCACATTATAGTGCATCTGCCATTTATCCGCCCAATCACCCAGTCTGTCCAAATCGCTCTGGAGCTTCCTGGTCTCCTCCTCTGAGCCCACCCCCCCTCCTAGTTTAGTGTCGTCTGCAAATTTGGAAATGCTGCATCCGACTCCCTGATCCAGGTCATTAATGTAAATTGTGAACAGCTGGGGACCCAGGACAGATCCCTGCGGTACCCCACTTGTTACTGCCTGCCATTCAGAAAATGAGCCGTTTATTCCAACTCTCTGTTTTCTATCTGACAGCCAGTTCTCTATCCACGTCAATACTTTCCCCTTTATCCCATGAGCTTCAATTTTCCCTGCTAATCTTTTATGTGGGACCTTATCGAAGGCCTTTTGGAAGTCCAGGTACACCACATCTACTGGCTCTCCCCCATCTATTTTACCAGTTACTCCCTCAAAAAATTCCAATAGATTAGTCAAGCACGATTTACCCTTTGTAAATCCATGTTGACTCTGTCCTATCCTGTCCCCATTTGCTAAGTGCTCCGCTATTTCATCCTTAATGATGGACTCCAGCATTTTGCCCACAACTGATGTAAGGCTTACAGGTCTGTAATTACCTGCTTTTTCCCTACCCCCCTTTTTGAATAGTGGGGTAACGTTAGCTACCCTCCAATCCATGGGCACTGTTCCCGAGTCTAATGAATTCTGAAAAATCATACTTAGTGCATCCGCTATCTCTAGGGCCACCTCCTTCAGTACCCTAGGATGCATGTTATCAGGCCCTGGGGATTTGTCCGCCTTCAATCCCTTTAGCTTCCTTAACACCATATCCTTAGAGATATTGATTTGCGTCAGTTCCTCCTTTGCAAATGTCCCTATTTTTCCCGATATCCCAGGGAGGTTTTTTGTGTCTTCCTTCGTAAAGACTGACCCAAAGTATGCATTTAGTTGGTCTGCCATTTCTTTATTTCCCGTTATATATTCCCCCGTATCTGACTGCAATGGGCCAACTTTGGTTTTCACCAGTCTTTTCCTCTTGATATACTTATAAAAGCTTTTGGAGTTAGTTTTTATATTTTCCGCCAGCTTGCTTTCGTAAGCTATTTTGCCCCTCTTGATTAAGCCCTTTGTCCTCCTTTGCTCTATCTTAAACTGTTCCCAATCTTCCGCTCTGGCGCTTTTTTTGGCTATTTTATACGCCCTATCTTTGGATTTTATGCTGTCTCTAATTTCCCCTGTTATCCACGGTTGAGTCACCTTTTTAGATTTCCTTTTATGACAGATTGGTATAAACAATTTTTGCAATTTTGTCATTCTATCTTTAAATGCTTGCCATTGTTTATCTACCTCCAGTCCTCCCAGGAACGTTGTCCAATCATACCTACTCAGTTCCCGTCTAATGGCATCATAATTCCCCTTGTTTAAATTCAGGACCTTAGTATCTGAGTCAATTTCTTCGCTCTCCATTTCGAGTGAGAAATCGATCATGTTATGATCGCTCTGCCCCAAGGGTCCCCGCACAACAAGATTACTAATTAGTCCCTTCTCATTGCACAGTACCCAGTCCAATATAGCCTGTTCCCGAGTTGGTTCCTCGACATATTGATCCAGATAACCATCCCTTAAACACTCAAGGAATTCCTCCTCCTCATTATTTTTACTGATTAGGCTATTCCAATCTATATGTAAGTTAAAGTCACCTATGATGACAGCTGTGCTCTTATTGCACGCTTCTCTAATTTCCCTCGTGATGCCCTCCCCAACCTCTATTTTACTATTTGGAGGCCTATATACCACAAAGCTGAAATAATAACTAAGTGCACTGCGTGCGCACAGCCTGTAGCGCGCACACGGTTCACTTAGGAACCGCCCCCTTTTGAATTCACGAAGTGCCGGTTTCCCGCGCATGCGCAGTGCATGCAGGAAACCGGCAATTCGGGATCGAATACGCGAGAGTACACAGTGCGTACTCTCGCGTATTAGGTCTAATTTTCGGGCCATAGAAACATAGAAGATAGGAGCAGGAGTAGGCCATTCGGCCCCTCGAGCCTGCTCCGCCATTCGATAAGATCATGGCTGATCATCCAAACTCAGTACCCTGTACCTGCCTTCTCCCCATATCCCTTGATACCTTTAGCTTTAAGAAATATATCTAACTCATTCTTGAATATATTTAATGACTTGGCCTCAACTACCTTCTGTGGTAGAGAATTCCACAGGTTCACCACTCTCTGGGTGAAGAAATTCTTCCTCATTTCTGTCCTAAATGGCTTACCCCTTATCCTTAGTTTATGACCCCTGGTTCTGGACTCTCCGACCATCGGGAACATTCTTCCTGCATCTAGTTTGTCCAGACCTGTCAGAATTTTATATGTTTCGATGAGATCCCCTCTCATTCTTCTATACTCCAGCGAGTATAAGTCCAATTGACCCAATCTTTCCTCATATGTCATTCCTGCCATCCCAGGTATCAGCCTTGTGAATCTTCGCTGAACTCCTTCCATGGCAAGAACATCCTTCCTCAGATAAGGCGACCAAAACTGCACACAGTACTCAAGGTGTAGTCTCACCAAGGCCCTGTACAACTGCAGCAGGACATCCCTGTTCCTATACGCAAACCCTTTCGCTATGAAGGCCAACATACCATTTGCCTTCTTCACCGCCTGCTGCACCTGCATGCTTACCTTCAGCGACTGGTGCACAAGGACACCCAGGTCTCGTTGCACTTCCCCTTCTCCCAATCTATTGCCATTCAGATAATAGTCTGCCTTTCTGTTTTTGACACCAAAGTGGATAACCTCGCATTTATCCACATTATACTGCATCTGCCACGCTTCTGCCCACTCACCCAACCTGTCCAAATCATCCTGGAGTTTCTCGGTATCCTCCTCGCTGCACACACGCCCCCCCAGCTTTGTGTCATCTGCAAACTTGGAGATATTACATTTAGTTCCCTTATCTAGATCATTAATGTATATTGTGAATAGCTGGGGTCCAAGGACCGATCCCTGCGGTACCCCACTAGTCACTGCTTGCCACTCGGAAAAAGACCCATTAATTCCTACTCTCTGTTTTCTGTCCGCCAACCAGTTCTCTATCCAAGTCAATACCTTGCCCCCAATCCCATGTGCCTTAACTTTACACGCTAATCTCTTATGCGGGACCTTATCGAAGGTTGCTTATACGCAGAAGGCCTCAAAAATGTTCGTGCAGTTAATCACTCTGATTGCTAAAGCAGATGAAAAAATAGGGTGGGAAAGTGGAGTTGATGTAAAACTTCAGCCATGATCTTATTGAATGGCGGTGCAGGCTCGATTGGACGTATGACCTACTCCTGCTCCTATTTCTTATGTTTTTAATACTTACATTTGTTACCTTAATTGAAGTTTCTGATTAACTATAGAAACTGGCAAATAATTATATATCTTGTAAAGCAAAATAATTTAAAAACACTAATCTATGTGCTAATTTTGTACTAAATATAAATTCATCATGTACTTTTTTGCCATTGTTTCACTTCAGAGTATCATTTACACATTATAATGTGTCTCATAATCCAATGTTATGTTTCCCTACAGCTTTGTATGCTTTGCTTTTATATGTAGAATGATTCTTAAATCACTGATGGAGCTAATAATACATAGAGCACATATCAGCATCTTCCTAATAAAACTAAGCTTACTTTTCCTTTAATATGCAAATCTTCAGCAGTACTAGCATAAAAGTTATAAATTGTAATATTTCATTTCGATTTGTGACAATTCTGCTGTTGTAAAGTTGGTCGAAAGGAAGTGAAAGTTTTTCAATTATTATTTCATATATCCCCATAGATTTTTTTTCTGCAGGACAAGAAACAAAATCAAAATGTTATCAAGCTAAATTGTGCCACAGTTGAGGGAGTACTATATAGGCACAGTGGTCTCTCTTATGGGGTCTAGCAGCAATCTAGAGATCCATTCAAGTGCCATAACAATAGCTTACTTTTCCATTTTTTAATAATAGTTTCATCCAAGTTCATTGTGCAGAGTGTAACAATTGGGGGTAGAGTTTCCACTAGGTTTTACCAGCCCAATTTGCCTGAAATCGGCTGAACCAGCATAAAAGATCGAGGAATTTCAAGCACAAGTTACATTCAGCGCAAATTGAGTTTCCGCGATCTTTTACACTGGTTTAAAAAACATCGCGTTTGAAGCCGGACCCCCCAACAAAACCGGTCATGCCCCCAAATCTAATTAATGAGCATGGCGAGTTTCCGCTAATTGTGCCCATTTGCAGGCTCTTCAAATTAAGCTGCTTTTTTAAGGCGCAAAGGCACTAGTAAGCACCTTTTAAAAGTATTTTAATATTAAAAATATTTAATTTACTAAAAAACTAACTACTGTACACCAATGAAACTAGTACAAGGTTCTATATAATTTTTTAAAGTCATTTTCAGTTATTTAAAATCAGGTTACTCACAGGCAGTGGACTAGACACATTTATTAAATATGCTTATTTTTTGTGATAAACCCAATTTCAGCTGTATTAATAAAATACACCAGATTACCACTCTTAAATACATCAAGGAATATTTTTTTAATGCGACAGGAATAATAAATAAACAATTACGTTATAAAATGCTGCCAGATTGCGCTGGTTCATGGAAGATTTTACATTTGTGATTACGCAAATGAATTTGAGTGGAAACTTGAACCATACCTTCATTTCTGAAAACTAATGCAATTTTGAGCACAATTTGCTCCCAAATTGCGATTGTATCCAAAGCAGAAACTCTACCCCTTGATGTTCTAAACGCACAATGAACACAACACGGTGATTTTAATGGGTATGGTTAAGACAGTTGTATTGTAGTTTTACTGATGAAAAGGAACACAATAAGGAGTACTTCATTCAAAAATATGATGGGGTCATCCCCCTCAATGGCTCCATGGGTAAATTTGCTGCATAGTACTGATCCATGCAAACAGAAGATCCCACATTTGATCCCCAGTTTGTGCTGATTATCTTAATTCACCATGGTCAGTAGGAGTGCTAAAATTGGGTTCTGGACCCCTGGCCTAGGGGTAATGTCAGCTAAGATTCCTGTTCCTGCTCACTATCCAGTTACTCCTTTGAGAAAGGGTAAGGATAGGATCAGATTTGGCTGTACTTGTACACTGTCCTGACTGATTATTTATGCTCACATGCTTGGAGTGGATAAAGGATTAAATATGAATGCTGGAGCAATGATTCTTTTATTGGAAGACTTTCCATGTCAGGAGCTTTGCCTCACAAGATGTACCCTTGTATGTTCACCCAAGTTCCTACTGCAGAGTGTAATGAAGACAACACAGTGGCTTTAATGGGTGTGATTTCAGTTATGCAAGGGAATACACGAAGGAGGAACTCATTCATAATGTGTTGAGTCGCTGTGTTTCTAAAACATTTCCAGTAAATATTCATTTTGCTGTGACATAAGCCATATCTTCCAAAAACCAAATGGCAGATGGAAGATTTGGCAGACTATAAATCTTCACTCAAACTAAAACAGTGATTTATTTTTTAAAAAGTAGTTAAGTGCATTTGAAACCACTAGTATTCTAATTGTGTATGTGCGTTGTGGGCCAAACTAACTGAAAGGATTACATTCTCCACCAAAATTAAAGGCTACATTGTTAATACTAAAGAAGAAAGTTTACAGATAGCATGACATGCATTTTTTATGATTAGGAAGAATTTTGTGAGGTGTCAGGTGCTAGAGGAAGAAACATAGCTTTAACACAGCATTTCGTTTTTTTAATGGTCTATGTAGATGTAGGGCAATTTTAAATCCATTGGAAATGCATTATAAGTATATTCTGGTGGCATTTTCTTCAAACTGGTGGCAGCTCCGTTCTCTGGAGTGGTCTGAGATGCTTCAAGCAGCTTATTGATATGGATGATGACTTCCAATATTTTATCATTTGTGTAGCATTCCAACAGAGGTGAAGAGCAGTGGCAGCCTTTTCCTGCCAGTCTTGTTTCTTGTCATTTTGATCTGTTCATGGAGCAACATGAAGGGATTCATGGGATGCTTGTGTGCTCCAACTCTCCAAATTGATTGATCTAAAAAACACTGCTCACACTGAATTCCCATACGCACTAACTCTTAAGAAAAATCAAAGTTAGTTTAGTACAAACTGGGAAGAGCTGCATAATAAAGGCAAACTATGGTATTACAAATAAAAACAGAAAATGCTGGAAATACTCAGCAGGTCAGGCAGCATCTGTAGAGAGAGAAACAGAGTTAATGTTTCAGGTCGATGACCCTTCGTCAGAACTGGAAAAAGTTGGAGGTGTAACAGGTTTTTAAGCAAGTGTAGGGGCAGGGAGAGGATGAAATGACACGTGAGAGAGGAAAAAAAAACACCAAAAAATGATAGGGGCAGAGGTTATGGTCTGAAATTGTTGAACTCGATGTTGAGTCCAGAAGGTTTTTGTTTTATTTTTTATCATTTTTTTTCTCTCTCTCACATGGCAGCTGTTGATCATCCTGCCATTGCCATTTACACTTCATCTAAAGTCATGTTTTGTTTCTTAACTTGTCCCATTACCATCTCCTTTTGCCTTGCACCATCATCCCTTTTGTCTCTTAATCTCTCCTGCCTTCCATTCCTATCACAGACCTTCCTTTTTGTTCTTTCCTCCCCTCCCTCCTCTCCCTGCCCCCTTGTTAAGAGCCTTGGGATATTTTGCTGTGTTAAAGACACTATATAAATGCAAGTTGTTGCTGTTGTTGGCACAGGCGTGTCAGGCCGAATGGACTCCTTCTGTGCTGTAAGATTCTATATTCTTCAATAAAAGTCAGCAAACTGTATGAACCAAGAAGAGACAGATGGTGAAGTTAAGCATGTCATTATGCACCCCATCAGTTTAAAGGCTTAAAACTCAAAAAAAAGAAGTGGTAATGGATATAAGTTCTATTTTCAATAAATAAAGTAAGTTCTTTCAGGGATATTGTAGCAGTATTGTTCTGTATGTTTCTGCTTTCAAAGTATGGGTAAATTATGGTTTTAGTTAAGCATGCTTATATTGAAGGGATAATTACAAGTCCTAGCCCTTTTCGGGCTTCCCCAGATCAGGCGTATTCCCCAGATGGTCACCTTCAATTAAAGTTAAAGATAGTCGAATTCTATAAGACGCTTAATTGGGTCTAAAGGTCAGACCACCTCTCCCGAAAGGAAAGGAACGACGTGAAGATGTTACCGTCCTCCGGATAGCACTTTTAATAAGTTTAGCTAGACTGTAACCTTCCGGATATTATGAGGGTCCGGAATACCCCCCAGAATTCTGCAACTCCTTTGAGTATACAGAAATTGAGTTTGCGAGTTTATGCAGAAATACTCTGTGAGACAATTCTAAAAATATATAGATTTATTAAAGAACCGACATTTAGTTAACAGCTGTTATGGCAATCGCAACTTTAACCGTTCAAAATACAAATAGCTTACATTTCTTATCAGAGATCCTTATTCTCAAATCTTAACTTCGTTACATTTCCACACTTCTACTTATTTCTTAATCCAGAATATCCACCAAAATCAAATACCTTGATTACCCGAGACTCAGAGTTAAAAACTTACAGAGCGTGCCTGTGAAGTTGAGAAACGTTTGCCCTTCCAGCGACTTCTGACTTTTCATCTGAAAAGCTCTTATTTTTATACTCTTTTTTAGTGGTATTTTCTTTGAAGTATTCTGCTGATGTAAGCTATTTGTCTCTAGTGATACTCTATTGAATTGTTTTCTATTCTTACTGTCATTTCAGCCGCCAACTCTTAGAATTCTGTCTGTACCTTTAGGTGTTTCAAAAACTTATCATTTTTATGGTTATTATCAATTTGATGCCATTCTTAGGAAGTCTTTCTATTGAATTTCTAAATCACCTCTGCTGTTTGTAACACAGACTCCTGTCTCCTTATGTTCCAAGTTTAACACATAAACAATGTGATTGCTTGGTGTCATCTATTGATGTAATATCTACAAAGTCTCTCTGTAGGTACTTCTTACAATTTGTAATTCAAAAACACTTCATCTAGGGTTTTCTTTGCATTTCTTATTTACTTCAATTGGTTATATTAAGAACCATGTCTCCTTGTTCTAAGTTTAACATAAAACTATTTTACAGCAGGTATTTCTTTTACTTGATGTCATTTTTTCAAGGCACTTGGTTTTTTTAATGTTCTGTGCACCTGTTCGCCGTGTTAGATTTTGACACTTTACTTGGGTCATTCCATTGTGTTGGTTCCAATGTTCAGACATAGAGAAACCTCTAGCCTGCTGTTTCAATAGGGCCATGTCTTTGTATTTACAAACATTTCCCATTTCAAAGCTTGTGGTGTTTTACAGCTTTGTGTTAACAAACCATCTTATCTCAGAAGCCTGTATTTCTGTTTTACGGCTTGTGTCATTGAGGCTTTTAGATTTTTAACCCCAGTTTGTCATGTTTTAATATTATCAAATCTGTTTATAGGATGATGTATTTCTTGGAATATGGCTATTTCCTTCACAATATTAAAAAGCCAATAGCACTTTAATGGGCAACCAGCTGGAAAGATTCACTTTTTATAAGGTCACTTTCCTAAAGAATGAAAGGTTATAACAGCTTTAACATTGAAATCATGTTGTATCTATGTATGCAGCAAACTTAAATATACAGCGCACAGGATTTTTTCCACAAAATAAAATTTCCTGCGCTGACCAAGCCCTTGAATATAAAACTGGGATAATCATTTACTTTACTTTAGTTGATGACACAAGATAGCTTCAAAAATTGACAGTTTGTAAACAGTCAAAATTTTCAAGTGCATCCCCAATTTTAGTCATTCAACCATTGGCAGCTGTGCCTACAACTGCCTAGGCCCTAAGCTATGGAATTTCCTCTGTAAACCTCTCTACCTCTCTTCCTCTCTCTCCTCCTTTAAGATGTCCTTAAAATATACCTCTTTGACTAAGCTTCTGGTCACTTGTCCCAATATCTCCTTATGTGGCTCGGTGGCAAATTTTGTTTGATGGCGCTCCTACAGAGTGTCCCTATGGGACTTTTTAATACGTTAAAGGAGCTACCAACCCAAACACCCCACCCACCCGCCCCTTAACCACCGTCTGCCCCACCTGTGACAGAGACTGTAGGTCTTGCATTGGCCTCATCAGTCACCTGAGAACTCATTTTTAATGTGGAAGCAAGTCATCCTCGGTTCCGAGGGACTGCCTAAGAAGAAGAGAAGAGAAGAAGAAGAAAGGAGCAACATAAATGCAAGTTGTTGTCATGTTAGCCAATTGGTATTTCTTTTCTTCTGTTTTGAAATAGTGGGTGTTGTCATTTGTTGATTAATTTTAGAGTCTGAAATTTCAAGCTCCTCTGGAGCGTAGCCGACTGACAACTAAATGCAAGTGAGCCACAGTGCTGAACATTCCGAGATTGTATTATTGTTAACAACCTGGTGGTGCTGACTATGTTCTGTTCATAGAATCATAGAATCATAGAAATTTACAGCGCAGAAGGAAGCCATTCAGCCTATCATGTCTGCGCTGGTGGAAAGAGCTGTCCAGCCTAATCCCACTTTCCAGCTCTTGGTCCGCAGCCTTGCAGTTTACAGCACTTCAAGTGTATATCCAAGTACTTTTTAAATGTGATGAGTGTTTCTGCCTCTACCACCCTTTCAGGCAGTGAGTTCCAGATCCCCACCACCCTCTGGGTGAAAAAAGTTCTCCTCAACTCCCCTCTAAACCTCTGACCAATTACTTTAAATCTATGCCTTCTGGTTATTGACCTCTCTGCTAGGGGAAATAGGTCCTTCCGATCCACTCTATCTAGGCCCCTCATAATTTTATACACCTCAGTGAAGTCTCCCCTCAGCATTCTCTGTTCCAAAGAAAACAACCCCAGCCTATCCAATCTTTCTTCATAGCTAAAATTCTCCAGTCCTGGCAACATGCTCGTAAATCTCCTCTGTACCCTCTCTAGTGCAATCATATCTTTCCTCTAATGCAGTGACCAGAACTGTATGCAGTATTCTAGCTGTGGCCTAACTAGTGTTTTATACAGTTCAAGCATAACCTCTCTGCTCTTATATTCTATGCCTCGGCTAATAAAGGAAAGTATCCCGTATGCCTTCTTAACCACCTTATCTACCTGTCCTGCTACTTTTAGGGATCTGTGGACATATACTCCAAGGTCCCTCTGTTCCTCTACATTTCTCAATATCCTACCATTTATTGTGTATTCCCTTGCCTTGGTAGTCCTTCCCAAATGCTTCACTGAATTGAATTCCATTTGCCACTTTCTGCCCACCTGACAAGCCCATTGATATCTTCCTGCAGTTTAAAGCTTTCTTCCTCACTATCAACCACATGGAAAATTTTTGTATCATCTGCAAATTTCTTAATCATGCCCCCTACATTGAAGTCTAAATCATTGATGTATACCACAAAAAGCAAGGGACCTAGTACTGAGCCCTGCGGAACCCCACTGGAAACAGCCTTCCAGTCACAAAAACACCCGTCAACCAATACCCTTTGCTTCCTGCCGCTGAGCCAATTTCGGATCCAACTTGCCACTTTCCGTTGGACCCCAGGAGCTATTACTTTTCTGACCAGTCTGCCATGTGGGACCTTGTCAAAAGCCTTGCTCAAATCCATGTAAACTACATCAAATGCACTACCCTCATTGACCCTCCTCGTTACCTCCTCAGAAAATTCATTTAAGTTAGTCAGACATGACCTTCCCTTAACAAATCCATGGTGACTGTCCTTGATTAATCCGTGACTGTCTAAATGACGATTTATACAGTCCCTCAGAATTTTTTCCAATAATTTGCCCACCACTGAGGTTAAGCTGACTGGCCTGTAATTACTTGGTCTATCCCTTTCTCCCTTTTTAAACAATGGCACAATGTTAGCAATCCTCCAGTCCTCTGGCACCACACCTGTAGCCAGAGAGGATTGGAAAATGATGGTCAGGGCCTCTGCTATTTTCTCCCTTGCCTCTCTTAACAGCCTGGGATACATTTCATCCGGGCCTAGCAATTTATCTACTTTCAAAGATGCTAAAACTCTTAATACTTCCTCGCTCTCTGTGTTTATCCCATCTCATATTCCACACGCCTCCTCCTTAACTACAATGTCTGCATCGTCCCTCTCCTGTGAAGACAGACGCAAAGTATTCATTAAGAACTGTACTCACGTCTTCCATCTCCACACACAGGTTATCTTTTTGGTGTCTAATAGGCCCTACTCTTACTTTAGTCATTCTCTTGCTTTTTAGGTATTTATAAAACATCTTTGGGTTTTCCTTGACTTTACTTGCCAATATTTTTTCATGCCCTCTCTTTGCTTTCCTAATTTCCTTTTTAATTTCACCCTTGCACTTTCTATACTCCTCTGGGCTTTCTGTAGTATTGAGTTCTCGGATTGTGACAAAAGCTTCCGTTTTTTTCCTTATCCTACCCTGTATAGTCCTTGACACCCAGGGGACTCTAGATTTATAAGTCCCACCCTTTCCCTTTGTGGGAACATACTTACTCTGAACCCTCACTATCTCCTCCTTGAATGCCTCCCACTGCTCTGGCGCTGATTTACCTTCAAGTCGCTATTTCCAGTCCACTTTTGCTAAATCACATCTCAGCTTAGTAAAATTGGCCTTTCCCCCAATCGAAAACTTTTACTCCCGGTCTATCTTTGTCCTTTTCCATAACTACACTAAATCCAACTGAATTATGATCACTACCACCAAACTGCTCTCCCACTGATACCCCTTCCACCTGCCCAGCTTCATTCCCTAAAACTAAGTCCAGAACCGGCCCCCTCTCTTGTTGGGCTTGTTACGTACTGGCTAAAAAAGTTCTCTTGAATGCATTTTGAAAATTCTGCACCCTCTATTTCTTTTACACTAATTTTATCCCAGTTAATATTGGGGTAGTTGAAATCCCCTACTATTACTGCCCTATTGTTTTTGCACTTCTCAGAAATTTGCCTACATATTTGATCTTCTATCTCCCTCTGACTATTTGGGGGTCTATAGTACATTCCCAGCAGTGCGATTGCCCCTTTTTTGTTCTTCAGTTCAACCCATATTGCCTCATTTGATGATCCTTCTAACATATCATCCCTCCTCACAGCTGTAATTGTTTCCTTAACTAATATTGCGATCCCCCCTTCCCTTTTTATACCCCTCTGTATCTCGTCTAAAAATCCTGTAACCAGGAATGTTGAGCTGCCATTCCTGCCCTTCTTTAAGCCATGTTTCAGTATTAGCTATGATATCATACTTCCACGTGCCTATCTGTGCCTTCAGCTCATTTGCCTTATTCACTAGTCTCCTTGCGTTGAAGTATATACCACTGCCAAACCCCTTTGTTGTCTATTTTCTAGCCTTTGCTTCCTCTGCCTTCCAAACTCCCTTACTAATTTACTGCCTTCCATTTCCAGTTTTCCTTCTCTCCCTACTAAATCTACGCTCAGATTTCCATCCCCCTGCCAAGCAAGTTTAAACCGCCCCCAACAGCACTGGCAAACCTCCCTGTGACGATATGGGTCCCGACCCTGTTGAGATGTAACCCATCCGGCTTGTACAGGTCCCACCTCTCCCAGAACCGGCCCCAATGCCTCTGGAACCTAAAGCCCTCCCTCCTGTACCATCTCTCCAGCCACGCATTCATCTGTTCTATCCTCCTGTTTCTGTACTCACTTGCACGTGGCACCGGGAGTAATCCGGAGATTACTACCTTTGAGGTCCTGTTTTTAATTTCTTTCCTAGCTCCCTAAAATCTACCTGCAGGACCTCATCCCTCTTTCGACCTATGTCATTGGTACTGATATGGACCATGACCTCTGGCTGTTCACCCTCCTCCCTCAGAATGTCCTGCAACTGCTCAGTGACATCCTCGACCCTGGCACCAGAGAGGTAACATACCATCCTGGAGTCACGTCTGTGGCCGCAGAAACGCCTGTTTGTTCCCCTAACTATTGAATCCCCTATCACTATTGCATTATTGACCTTCCTCCTCCCCCCTGTACAGTTGAGCCACCTGTGGTGTTGTGGTCTTGGCTCTTGCTGCACTCCCTTTAAGAACCATCGCTCTCACCAGTATTCAATACCGTTTAGAGAGGGAGATACACTCAGGGGACTCCTGCACTCCCTGCCTGGTCCTCCTTGTCTGTCTGACGGTCACCCATTCCCTCTCTGCCTGCACACTCTTAAGCTGCGGGGTGACCACCTCCTGAAACGTGCTATCCACATAGCTCTCAGCCTCATGGGTGCACTGCTGTGACTCCAGCCGCTGCTCAAGCTCTGAAACCTGGAGCTCGAGCTCCTCCAGCTGATGACACTTCCTGCATATGTGGTTGTCCAGGACATGAGAAGCATCCTGGACTTTCCACATGGCACAGGATGTGCATTCGATGGGACTGAGGAGCCCTGCCATGCCTTTATATATTGGACTACTAAATAAACTTCTTAGTTTAACCCACTGACCTAACGTAGAGAGAAAAAGGCAAAGGGGGAAAACTTGAGTCGCGCCCCCTTTTGGGCGCTAACTTCGCCGGGGCGCTACTTTTAACGCCCCAAAAAATTAGCAAGAGGGAAGCGGGGCACTACTGGAAGTGCCCCGCCTCCCTCTTGGGGCGCTGTGAGGGAATATCGCGCCGCTACGTGCCGCGGTATTGCAGGCCTTCCTCCCCTTTTTAAAGGGGAGGGGCCTTCCGCTGCATGACCCGGGGCCCAGCTGGGCCACTGGAATCAAAGTGCCGACAAAAGAGACCGGCACTCAAGAGAAGTGCCAGGCTCATGGAGCGCAGCTGGCACTCCACGGCGGGGGGGGGGGGTGCTCAGGAGGTCAGGGACGGCAATGGAGGCAGGTGCTGGCAGGCGGCCAGCAACAAAAATGGCTGCCCGGCACCTCGCCTTTAATTAGCGCCGCCCCGGCCGCAGGTAGGCCCCCCTGACCCTGTCGGACATAATGTCTGGCGGTAAGTCAGGGGGTGCTACCGAAGATCGCGGCTGGGTTGCTGCTCACGGCGATGATGTCATCGCCGGCGGCGCAGCGCCGCGGGGCGCTAATGGTTACCGCCACCACTAACCTCCCGCTGAATTTTGCGGGAGGCGTTGGCGGCGCCGCGCCCAGGCGCTTGTTGCTTTGCGCCCCGTTAGCACCCTCTTAGGGCGCTGACGGGAGTTGTAAAGCAACCGAATTTCTCCCAACCAATCACCTACCTGCTGTCCTGTGACATCACTCCTTGATTGTTTTGTTTGTTTCGCTGTATATATACTGCCGGCTCCGCTGCTGCCGCCTCCTGCTCAGGTCTGCGCTCTGTTGATGTAGACTGAAGTCGAGCTATTAGACAGATTTCATTTAGATTAATATCAATTGTTTCAAATCTGTGGGAGCAATGTTTTTCTTTCACTAATCTGGCAGTTTATTATTATCAACATAACACTTTCATTTGAGATATGGTTATATATGAATTTAAACAAAACACTATGGGGGAGAAATTGGCTACCTTTGCGCCTCCCATTATCACCTCCGGGGGGCAATAACGGGGCGCTAACCACATACCGCCCGGATGCGGCGAGAATATCGCCTCCCGCTAAATTCAGCAGGAGGTTTGCGGTGGCGGTATGGCGTTGCGCACCGATCTTCTTCGCCTGGAGATCATGACGTCATTGCCGTGCGCATCGCCCGGATCTGAACTTCAGTTTTGCCCCGTGCAGCATCTCCGGGCGAAAACACCGGCAGCTGCAGGAGGCGTTCATCGGAAGGCCCAGCGCTTCAGGGGCCATACTTAAAGGTGAGGTGGCCGAGGTAAGTGCCTAAATTTTTCAAATCGTTTTGGTCATTTTTTCTTTCTTCTCCTGGGCCGTGATTGATCAGCCCAGCTCTTTGCTGGAGTGCATGGGGCTGATCGAGCTGAATCGTGGCCACCATCGGGGACTAACTAACTGGTCCCAATGCAGAGCCTGCAGCGATGGCCCTTCCCTTTAAGGGAGGGAGGGAGCCTCGGAATGCGGCAGCGCTGCACGGCCCATTGTGCATAATGAATTTCTCCCCCCATAATTTTCTAATCACATATGCACATAGGAGCAGGAGTAGGCCATTCAGACCCTTGAGCCTGTTCCTCCATTTAGTTAGATCATGGCTGATTTATATCTCAACTCCATTTACCTGCCTTTGATCCATATCCATTGATATCCTTACCTAATAAAAATCTGTTGATCTCAGTCTTAAACATTTAAATTGACCCAGCATCCACAGCCTTCTGGGGGAGAGAATCCCATATTTCCACTACCATTTGTGTGTCAAAGTGCTTCCTGATTTCACTCCTGAAGGGCCTATGTCTAATTTTAAGAATGTGCTCCCTTGTTTTGCATTCCTCCAGCACAGGAAACAGCTTCTCTGTATCTACTCTCCTGAATCCTTTTATCATTTTAAGCACCTCAGTTAAAGATGTTTAAATGTAATTTCTTTGTATTAGTTTTATACTATCTCTCATCTCTTTTGTTGACCAAGGCTAATAGTTTAAGAAAGTAAAAAAAAAAATTTCCACTGATTTATCATTTTAAAATACTTTAAAGAAAGTTAAGTTTATTTTTAGCCCCGTTAAAAACTTTAATTATTTTTTTCAAAAATTAAAATTTTTGTTTAAAATAGTTAATTTATGTAATTTATAGTCATTTTAAAAATGTGATGTTTTAAAAAAAATTATTTGAAGTTTTACTTATGTTTTGGGGCTGATCTCTATTCATAGATTTGACAGGTCTTCCTGTCAAATCCATGAATGGAGATTCCCTGCTCTGATTGGCTCCCCATGGCCCACGTGATCCCAGGGACGCTGCGAACTACCTGCGCCCCTGGGATACGCATGCCCTGCACACCGGCAGTTTGAAGAGGCACAGCAACGGAATTCTGCGCCTCCCGGGAGCCCTCCGGTCCAGGTGCAGATCTTTCCGGATCGCAGCCTTCCGCCCGCGGGAGGGCTGCGAACAGAATTTCTGGGCCATTGTTCCAGAAAACTGTCTTGAATGCACTCAAAGGATACGGTAGCATCGTGGTTATGTTACTGGACTAGCAATCCAGAGGCCTAGACTAAAAACCCCACCGGGGCAGCTGGGGAATTTAAATTCAGTTAATTAAATCAATCTGAAATGAAAAGCTAGCATCAGTAATGTGACCAAGAAACTATCGGATTGTTGTAAAAACCCATCTGGTTCACTAATGCCCTTTAGGGAAGAAATTCTGCCGTCCTTCCCTATATGTGACTCCAGACCCACAGCAATGTGGTTGACTGTTAACTGCCCTCCGAAATGGCCTAGGAAACCACTCAGTTGTAACAATCCGCTACAGAAAACAATAATAATAATAAAACTGGACGGACCACCGGCTACGGCCACGACAACGGCACACCAGCATGTCGACCTTGCAAAGTCCTCCTCACCACCTGGGGACTTGTGCCAAAAGTGGGAGAGCTGTCCTACAGACTAGTCAAGCAATTAGTCAAGCCTGACATAGTCATACTCACAGAATCATGCCTTTCAGCCAATGTCCCAAACTCCTCCATCACCATCCCTGGGTTTGTCCTGTCCCACCAGCAGGACAGACCCACCAGAGGTGGCGGCACAGTGGTATACAGTCGGGAAGGAGTGGCCCTGGGAGTCCTCACTGCTACCAATGCTATTGGCTCCGGACCCCATGAAGTCTCATGGCTTCAGGTCAAGTCAAGCATGGGCAAGGAAACCTCCTGCCGATTACCACCTACTGCCCGCCCTCAGCTGATAAATCAGTACTTCTCCATGTTGAACACCACTTGGAAGAAGCACTGAGAGTAGCAAGGGCACAGAATGTACTCTGGGTGGGGGACTTTAATGTTCATCACCAAGACTGGCTCGGTAGCACCACTACTGTCCGAGCTGGCTGAGTCCTGAAGGACATAACTGGCAGTCTGGGCCTGTGACAGGGGGTGAGAGAACCAACACGAGGGAAAAACCTACTTGACCTCGTCCTCACCAATCTATCTGTCGCAGATGTATCTGTCTATGATAGCATTGGTAGCAGTGACCACCGCACAGTCATTGTGGAGACGAAGTCCCGTCTTCACACTGAGGACACCCTCCATCGTGTTGTGTGACACTACCACCGTGCTAAATGGGATAGATTCAGAACAGATCTAGCAGCTCAAAACTGGACATCCATGAGGCGCTGTGGACCATCAGCAGCAGCAGAATTATATTCCACCACAATTTGTAACCTCATGGCCTGGCATTTCCCTCACTCTACCATTATCATCAAGCCAGGGGACCAACCCTGGTACAATAAGGAGTGTAGAAGAGCATGCCAGGAGCAGCACTACGCGTACCTAAAAAATGTGGTGCCAACCTGGGGAAGTTGCAACACAGGACTACATGCATGCTAAAAAGCGGAAGCAGCATGCTATAGACAGAGCTAAGCGATCCCACAATCAACGGATCAGATCAAAGCTCTGCAGTCCTGCCACATCCAGTCGTGAATGGTGGTGGACCATTAAACAGCTAATGGGAGGGGGAGGCTCCATGAATATCCCCATCCTCAATGATGGTGGAGCCCAGCATGTGAGTGCAAAAGACAAAGCTGAAGCGTTTGCAACCATCTTCAGCCGAGTGGATGATCCATATCGGCCTCCTCCAGTCTTCAGCCAATTCGATTCACGCCACGTGATATCAAGAAACAGCTGAGTGCACTGGATACAGCAAAGGCAATGGGCCCCGACAACATCCCGGCTGTCGTGCTGACGACTTCTGCTCCATAACTAGCCATGCCTCTAGCCAAGCTGTTCCAGTACAGCTACAACTGTGGCATCTATCCGACAATGTGGAAAACTGCCCAGGTATGTCCTGTCCACAAAAAGCAGGACAAATCCAACCCGGCCAATTACCGCCCCATCAGTCTACTCTCAATCATCAGCTAAGTGATGGAAGGTGATGATTGATGTCATCGACAGTGCTATCAAGTAGCACTTACTCACCAATAACCTGCTCACTGATGCCCAGTTTGGGTTACGTTAGGACCACTCGGCTCCAGACCTCATTACAACCTTGGTCCAATTATGGACAAAAGAGCTGAATTCCAGAGGTGAGGTGAGAGTGACTGCCCTTGACATCAAAGCAGCATTTGACTGAGTGTGGCATCAAGGAGCCCTAGTAAAACTTTAGTTAATGGGAATCGGGGGGGAAAACGCTCCACTGGCTGGAGTCACACCTAGCAAAAAGGAAGATGGTTGTGGTGTTTGGAGGTCAATCATGACATCGCTGCAGGAGTTCCTCGGGGCAGTGTCCTAGGCCCAACCATCTTTAGCTGCTTCATCAATGACCATCCTCCATCATAAGGTCAGAAATGGGGATGTTCGCTGATGACTGCACAGTGTTCAGTGCCATTCACAACCCCTCAGATAATGAAGCAGTCCATGCCCGCATGCAGCAAGACGTGGACGAACATTCAGGCTTGGGCTGATAAGTGGCAGGTAACATTCGCGCCTCACAGGTGCCAAGCAATGACTATCTCCAACAAGCGAGAGTCTAACCACCGTCCCTTGACGTTCAACAGCATTACCATCGCCGAATCCCCACCATCAACATCCTGGGGGTCACCATTGACCAGAAACTTAACTGGACCAGCCACATAAATACTGTGGCAACAAGAGTAGGTCAAAGGCTGGGTATTCTGCGGTGAGTGTCTCACCTCCTGACTCCCCAAAGCCGTTCCACCATCTACAACGTACCAGTAAGGAGTGTGATGGAATACTCTCCACTTGCCTGGATGAGTGCAGCTCCAACAACACTCAAGAAGCTTGACACCAGCCAGGACAAAGCAGCCCGCTTGATTGGCACTCCATCCACCACCTTAAACATTCACTCCCTCCACCACCGGTGTACCGTGGCTGCAGTGTGTACCATCTACAAGATGCACTGCAGCAACTCGCCAAGGCTTCTTCGACAGCAATTCCTAAACCCGCAACCTCTTCCACCTAGAAGGACAAGGGCAGCAGACGAATGGGAACACCATCACCTCCAAGTTCCCCTCCAAGTCACACACCATCTTGACTTAGAAGTATATCGCTGATCCTTCATCGTCACTGGATCAAAATCCTGGAACTCCCTCCCTAACAGCTCTGTGGGAGTCACACGGACCGCAGCTGTTTAAGAAGGCGGCTCACCACCACCTTCTCAAGGGCAATTAGGGATGGGCAATAAATGCTGGCCTTGCCAGTGACGCCCACATCCCATGAATGAATTAAAAAAAAGAAATTTACTGCCTTTGGGACTCAAGCTGTTCTGCTTCTCGCTGTCGATGTGAAAATTAAAGTCTCCCATTATAACCAAGCTGCTTTTTCAACAAGCTTCTCTGATTTCCGTGCTTATGCATCATTACTGCTATCAGGAGGTCTGCAGACACCTCCCACCAAAGTCTTGCATCTTTTTCTATTCATCAATTCTACCCAGAGAGCCTGCTCACCCTTCCTGATGCTGTAATAGTGAGCTTTATCAATATTGCTACTCCTCCTTATTTTCCAATTTCCCTATCCTTTCAAAAGACCTTATAAGCTGGAATATGTATCTCCCAGTCATGCCCAGCTTGCAGTCAAGTCTCAGTGATGGCCACTACGTTATACCCTTTAAGCTGAATTTTGCACTTCTAATTCACTTGTTTTATTCCTATGCTACGAGCATTTGTGTATAGAACTCTTATTTGGGCTATAGACACTATCCTGCCCTTTTGCCCTGATGCTGTTTTCCACACACTTTTTAACTCATTTTACATCAGTTATTTTTTATTATTTCCTATATTTTTTTCTGAACCGTAAGTATTTATATTGGCCCAGAAATTGATCTCGCTCTGTTCCCGCGGGGGTAAGGAGCAGGCGCGATCTCTCACTCCGCGTTGGCTTTTTCAGATCCAGCTCGCACGAACTTGATGTTCCAGACATCAGCTGGGCAGTGCTTGCGTATCCCACCGGCGTAGTGAATTCGTGCGAGCTGTGGGATCACGTGACTCAGTTAGAGCCAATGGCAGCACACCATCTTCCATTCATAAGTTTCACATAAGTGCTGTGAAAGCTATGAATCTTACACCCCCCCAAAATAACAGCTAAACCTCAATTAAATTTTTTTTAAAAACCATCACATTAATAAAATAAGTATAGTTAAATAAATTAACCATTTTAAATAAAAAATTAAATTTTTGTTAAAAAGTTATAAAAATAAACTTACCTGTCTTTAAAGTCTCTAAAAAAGATATACCTGTTAAAAAAAATTCAAAAAAATACTTAATTCACTACTTACCTTGTTAAAAGTGGGTCTTACTCCTCCTTTTTCCATTTCTAAAATCTTCCGTCCTTACCTGCGCGTCCAAAGCACTAAGTGCACAGCGTGCGCGCAGCCTGTAGCGCGCACGCGATGCACCGAGGAACCGCCCCCTTTTCCAAAGACCAAGTGCCGGTTTTCAGCGCATGCGCAGGGCATGCAGAAAACCGGCAATTGGAGAGAGAATACGCGAGAGTACGCAGTGTGTACTCTCGCGCAGCGGGATCAATTTTTGGCCCATTATCTTTAACACTATTTATGACCTGGACTTCACTCTCATCCCTTTTTTCTTATCTTTAGGCTATTTTTACTTTTATTATTATTTCTGCCTGAGCCTCGCCTGCCCCTTTATTGGTTTAAAGTCCTTTCTAGAGTCCTATTTATCCTTTCAGCGAGGACCTTGGTCCCAGACCAAGTGCAGCCTGTCCCAGCAGTACAATTCCCTCCTGCCCCAGTAGTGGTGCCATTGTCTTGTGAAATGGAACCCTTTTTTTTCACACCAATCTTTCAGCCATGCATTCACTTTCCTGATCTGTTTGTCCCTCTGCCAATTAGTACGTGGTTCGGGTAATATTTGTGAGATTTCTACCCCCGAGGTCCTAGCTCCTGATACTCTCTTAGCAGGATTTCCTTCCTGTTCTTTCCTATGTCGTTGATCCCGACATGGACTACGACAACAGGTTTTTCACCCTCCCTTTCCAGGCACTTTGAGATAGCCCTTACCAGATAGCACCAGGTAGGCATCACATCTTTTGGGACTCTTGATCAAGGCTGCAGAAAATGCTATCCATTCCACTAATTATTAAATCCCCTATAGCTACAAACTTTCTATTCTGATCCCCACCCCCTTGAACTGCCTGTAGCTCCATGATGCCTTGGTCAGCATTCTGGCTGTCCTTCCCACAGCTCTCCTTATCCTCACAAGTAGCCAGTACATCGTACTTGTTGGACAGGACCAGATTCTGCGATTCCTCCTTCCCTGTCTCAACTAGATTCCTTTTACCCTGCTGACTGTCAGTCACACACTCCTCGACCTGTACCTGCCTCTCTCTACTTGGTATAACTGTGTTCTGGAGTAAACTATCCAGATATTCCTCCTGCTCCCTTATGTGTCGTAGTGTCTCTAACTCACAGTCCAGCTCAATGACTCTGAGCTGGAGTGACTCAAGGCAGAGACATTTGTAATCGATGTGGTCATCCAGGACAGACTCGCTGTCGACAAATTCCCAAATTCTGCCGTCCTGACACACTCCCTGTGCTGTCATTTTCTATTTTAAATTTCTTTACCTATTTACTGTTTATATAGCAGTTATTTATTTATCTCTAGTGCTAACTGAATCCCCTAAAATGTCAATGGAAATAAAAATCGGGAGAGATGTAAAGCTGGCTACTGACTTGCTATCACCCGTGTAACACTGTCACACAAAGTCAAAACCTACCTCACAGTATTCTAAGTTTAGCCTTGTTTTTGAAAATTTTATTGAAAGAAAATGCATTTAGTTGTGTTCCATAAATTGATACTATATACATGAATATGTCAGTCATGAATTTTCCTGGCAGCTGGTTGCATCTGGTAATTATTCTCTTTTTCAAATTTCAAGCTAACTTTAACTGGGCATCTTAGCCAAGTATTAGGGCAGGGGGTGGCAGACTTCATTAACTTTAAATAGGTTGTACATTCAGAATAGGTGTCTATTGTACTCATCTGGAGTTATAAATCATGCTCAGATCAGGCATTCATTTATACCAGCAGACTAAAAAGTCTCTGACAGAAGAAAACAAGTATGGCAAATGCAGGGTAACTCACCTTTAGATGAAAAAGAGTATAAAAGGAAGGCGTGGACAAGGGCAGAACATATGGGAGAAGCCCTTACCCTAGGGGTAAAGAATATATAGCTTCCCTAGGTCGACCAAAAAGTAATGTGTACAGCACTTCAAGTTCTCCAGGGAAGCTTTGTCGGGGTTCATTGTGTGATGTGAAAACTCATTTAAACAGATCATCAGTAACTCAAACTGCTTTTACTGTGATTATGAAAATGACAGAAGATATATATTATTTGTCTGCTGGGTCTCGCCAATCATCAGGAGATGATTTTTGTGAATGCCCACTTGTACTCAAGAGGTGACTACCCTCTTCCAGAAGCAAAGAGCCTACAACAGTTTTATGTTTCTGCTGGCTTCCTTAGAGTGTTGGGTGTTGCAGACTGTACCTATATAAAGATACAAGCGCTCAGTTAACCGAGTGCCGCACATTAATTGTAATAACTTCCATTCCCTCTATTTGCCAGCATTCTCCAGGCAAATTTGCAATACCCATGATTAGTTCATCTATAGGCAGCTGTGTGTGCCTTGTTTGTTTGATTGGGATAACTGACTAGATGGCTGGGTTTTTTTTGGCCGTCATGGCAATAGCTGGAAACCATGGTTCATGAAGACGACTAATTTGCAGGGTTATGGGGAGAAAGCTGGGGTGTGGGACTAAATTGGACAGCTCTTTCATAGAGTCTGCACGGGGGCGATGGGCCAAATGGCCTCCTTCTGTGCTATAAGATTCCATGATTCTATTGCACCCTTTATAGATACCAGCAGAATACAGGCATAGCTGACCACATAAAGCAACGTAATCCAAAGCAAATGATAAGTTTTCTCAAACAGCAGTTTTGGTGCCTTGATCCTGTTGGAGGGTGAGAAGTGGGGAGCATGGCAAGTTATGTTATCCAAAATGTGTGCAAATTCTTTGTTGGTTGCTGTTTGCTGCAATACCTAGCAGCTTAGAAGGATAACCACCTCAACATCAGTAAGGAAGTTAGAAAGAACTTGCATTTATATGGTACCTTTTATGTCCTCATGATGTCTTAAAGCGCTTCACAGTCAAGGAAGTAAGTTTGAAGTGTAGTCACTGTTGTAATGTAGGCAAATGCAGCAGCTAATTTGTGCACAGCAAGGTTCCACAACCAGCAATGAGATAAACAACTAGATAGACTATTTTTAATGAGATTGGTTGAGGGATAAATGTTGGCCAGGACTCCAGGGGAACTCTCCTGCTCTTCTTTCAATAGTGCCATAGGATCTTCTACATCCATCTGGGAAGCTGGGGTCTTAGTTTATCTACCCGAAAGGCAGCATCTACAACAATGAATTTTTTGAGCAGGTCACTAACGTGGTAGATAAGGGAGTGTGTATGGATGTTATTTATATGGGCTTCCAGAAGGCATTCAATAAGTTTCCACACAAGAGACTGTTAGGAAAAAAGAAATGCATGGAATTGGAGGCAACCTTTTGACATGGGTAGGGAATTTGTTCGGAGGTAGGAGACAGAGAGTAGGGATAATTGGTTTGCACTCCAATTGGCAGGATGTGGCTAGTGGTGTTCCCCAGGGATCTATCCTCCCTTAATCTCTCTCTTCATGTAAACTCCCCAACCCATATTCATGGCCACCCTCTCGACCTTGCCATCTCTCTTGGCCTCGCTACTCCCATCGTGTCAATTGCAGATAAGGCCATCTCTGACCATTTCCTCATATCGCTCTCCACCCACATTCCCCTTCCACCCCCCCCTCCCCAACCCTACTTCCTTCTGTGTCCGTCCCTGGAAAAAACTCTCTCCCAACTCTCTTACAACTGCACTTATGAAATTCCAACTGTCCAGCCTTTGGCCCTCCATTCACCATGACATTTCTGCAGCTACTGATCTGCTCAACCACACCCTCACCTCCACCTTTGATGCCCTAGTCCCTACTAAAACAATTACCCTCTCTCACCCTGGCCGCTCCCCCTGGTATGGCTCTCATCTTTGCTCCCTTAAGTCTAAGGGACGCAGACTCGAACGGATATGGCAGACAACTGGTTTAGCCATTCACCGCCAGATCTGGCTGGACCACATAAAGCATTATCGGGCCCTGCTCTCATCTGCCAAAATTGCTCACTATTCCAGAATCATTCTGGAGTGCAAAGATAAACCCCGGCTAATATTCTCTACTGCTAACCGTCTTCTTAAACCCCTCTCCCCTGTCTCCTGCACCCTCACCGCCGATAACAAGTGTGAGAAACTCATGGACTTCTTTGTCTCTAAACTTGAGACCATCCGTTCAGCTGTATTTGCCACTTCCCTTCCTTCCCCTAGCCCATCGGGCCAAACTTCCTCTAAGGTTCCCCCCTGCCCTAGCCTGGAACTCACATCTTTCTCCAGTTTCTCTCTGAACTCCCCTCATGACCTCTCTGTGCTCATCTTGTCCATGAGACCCACCTCCTGCTCCCTCGACCCTATTCCCACCAAACTGCTGACCAACTAACTTCCTTTTCTGGCTCCCATGTTAGCTGATATTGTTAACGGTTCTCTCTCCTCAGGTACTGTCCCCTCTCCCTCAAATCTGCTGTCATCACCCCTCTCAAAAAAACAACCCTTGATCCCTCCGTCCTTGCAAACTACCGCCCCATCTCCAACCTCCCTTTCCTCTCCAAAGTCCTTGAAAGTGTTGTCGCCTCCCAAATCAGTGCCCATTTTTCACGCAATTCCATGATTGAATCTCTCCAATCAGGTTTCTGCCCTTGCCACAGTACCGAAACGGCTCTCATCAAAGTCACAAATGACATCTTTTGTGACTGTGACAAAGGTAAACTATCCCTCCTCGTCCTTCGTGACTTGTCTGCACCCTTTGACACGGTTGACCACTCCCTCCTTCTCCAATGCCTCTCCACCGTCGTCCAGTTGGGTGGGACTGCACTCGCCTGGTTCCATTCTTATCTATCTAATCATAACCAGAGAATCACCTGCAACGGCTTATCTTCCCGCTCCCGCATTGTTACCTCTGGTGTCCCCCAAGGATCTATCCTTGGCCCCCCCCCATTTCTCATCTACATGTTGCCCCTTGGTGACATCATCCGAAAACACAGCATCAGTTTCCACATGTACGCTGACGACACTCAGCTTTACCTCACTACCTCTTCCCTTGACCCCTCCACGGTGTCGAAATTGTCAGACTGCTTGTCCGACATACAGTTCTGGAGGAGCATAAATTTTCTCCAGTTAAATATTGGGAAGACCGAAGCCATTGTTTTCAGTCCCTGCCACAAACTCCGTTCCCTAGCCATTGACTCCATTCCTCGCCTTAACATCTGTCTGAGGCTGAACCACACTGTTTGCAACCTTGGTGTCATATTTGACCCTGAAATGAGCTTCTGACCACATATCCGCAGCATAACAAAGACCGCCTATTTCCAACTCCGTAACATCGCCCGTGTCCGCCCTTGCTTCACCTCATCTGCTGCTGAAACCCTCATCCATGCCTTTGTTACCTCTAGACTTGTCTATTCCAACGCACGCCTGGCTGGCCTGCCACATTCCACCCTACGTAAACTTGAGGTCATCCAAAACTCGGCTGCCCGTGTCCTAACTCGCATCAAGTTCCGTTCGCCCATCAGCCCTGTGCTCGCTGACCTATGTTGGCTCCCGGTTAAGCAGCGCCTCATTTACAAAATTCCTTGTTTTCTAATTCCTCTGTGGCCTCGCCACTTCCTATCACTGTAATCTCCTTCAGCCCCACAACCCCCCGAGATATCTGCGCTCCTCTAATTCTACCCTCTTGAGCATCCCTGATTATAATCGCTCAACCTTTGGTGGCCGGGCCTTCTGTTGTCTAGGCCCTAAGCTCTGGAATTCCCTGCCTAAACCTCTCTGCCTCGCTACCTCTTTTTCCTCCTTTAAGGCGCTCCTTAAAACCTACCTCTTTGACCAAGCTTTTGGTCACCTGCCCTAATTTATCCTTATGCGGCTCGGTGTCAAATTTTTTATCTTAAAATACTCCTGTGTTGCACCTTGGGACATTTTACTATGTTAAAGACGCTATATAAATACAAGTTGTTGTTGTTGATCTGTACTGGGGCCTCAGCTTTTCACTATATTTATAAATGACTTAGAGAGACATATATCCACGTTTGTTGAAACACCAAGTTAGGTGGCACAGTTAATAATGGGCTGTATTTTGCGACCCCTACGGGTGCCTACGAGGTGTGCATACGCCCGTAGGGACCGTGCAAGTTCCGGGTTTAGGCATGCGAAGCGCATGTGCTAAAATCCGGAACTTGCGATCTGTCAATCCTCTTGACAGATCCTCCGCATCCCCGGGAGAAGGGCCTCTGCGTGTGGAGAGTTGCGCTATTTAGTTAGAAAATGTTAGAGCCCCCTGCGCCCGAAAGTCAATGATAACACTCCAAGCAGGAGGCGGGGCGCTACTGGAAGCGCACCCCCTCCCTCTTGAGCCGCTGTGAGTGAATATCGCGGGGCTACGTGCAGCAGCGCCACACGCGTCGGTACGTAGCACCGCGGTACTTCAGGCCTCCCTCCCCTGATTAAAGGGGAGGGGCCTAGCGCAGTGGCACTAGGGCCCTGCTGGCCGACCAGGGAATGGGGTGCTGGCAAAAGAGCAGTGCCGGGCTGACGGATCGCGGCTGGCACCCCACAGCAGGTGGCCAGAGGGGGCAGGTGCTGGCAGGCGGCCCAAAATAAATGGTCGCCCGGCACCTGCCCTTTAATTATCGCTGCCCCGGCCGCAAAAACACCACCCTGACCCCGTCAGACATAGCATCTGGCTGGAGGTCAGGGGCGCGAGCCAAGTTTGCGGCCGGGACGCGAGCGGGCCGCTACGCATGCCGATGACGTCGTCGCCGGAGGCGCTAACGGCTACCACCGCCGCTAACCTCCCACTGAATTTTGCAGGAGGTGTTAGCGGCACCACGCGCGGGTGCTAGTTAGTGCAAAGCAACCGAATTTTTTCCCCCATAATTTTTTTCAAAAATTAAATTTTCGTTTAAAATATTTAATTAAATGGCATTGTAATTAATTTTAAAATGTAATGTTTTTTTAATTTAATTTGTTCGTGTATTTTTTAAGTGATCCCCATTCATACTTATGGGAGTTCTGTACGTACGCAACTCCCATAAGTATGATTGGGGATTCCCTTCTTTTATTGGTTGGGCCGGCCCACGTGATCCCAGGGGCGCTCGCGAACCACATGAGCCCCTGGGATACGTGGGCCTCTGCCTGTGCGGACCCGGAGAGGCCCAGGATCGCAAGCCTCCGTACCTCCCAGGCCACCAGGTAAATGTGTAGATTTTTTACAGGTCGGAGGCATCCGATCGCAAATTTTGGGCCAATGTATCTATGAGCAGAAATTTGATAGATTAAGTGAGTGGGAAAAACTCTGCAGATGGAGTTCAACATGGGGAAGTGCGACATCATCCACTTTGGACCTAAGAAAGATAGATCAGTGTATTTTCTAAATTGTGAGAAGTTAGGAACTGTGGAGGAGCAGCGAGATTTAAGGGTCCATGTATAAAAGTCACTGAAAACTAGTAGACAGGTACAAAAAATATTTTAAACGTGTTATGGAATGTTAGTCTTTATCTCAAGGGGGCTGGAATACAAAGGGGTGGAAGTTATGTTACAGTTATATAAAGCTCTGGTTAAACCCCATTTAGAGCACTGTGTTCAGTTCTGGGCACCACACCTCAGGAAGAATATATTGGAAATCTGGAACTCTCACCCCCAAAAAAGCCGTTGAGGCTAAGTCAATTGAAAATGTAAGAATTGAGATTGATAGATTTATGTTAGGCAAGGGTATTAAGGGATATGGAACCAAGGCGGGTAAATGAAGTTGAGATACAGAGAGACTTTCCCGGGCGAAGTGCGAGTATCTCGTGAACATGTTGAAGACGCATACCATCGACGTCCTCACGCTCCAGGAAACCCATGTCTCCAATGATTAACAGGCCAGCCGCTGCTGTATCCATGGATACAACTTCACAATTAGTCACTACCACCCAAAATATGGCCTGGCCACATATGTGAAGAACACCATCACGGATTTCGACATCTTCCCCCCCCCAACTGAAGAAGAAGCCACCTACACCATTGCCATAAAGATAGGGGAGCTGCACATTACCAACATGTACAAAGCCCCATAATTCAAAATGGCCCAAGTACACCAATACCAGCCATAGACGTTGGTGACTTTAACAGCCACCACACTATGTGGGCTATGAAGCAAATGAAGCCGATGGTGAAGACTGGACTGGATGTCCATGGAAGATCTGCAACTGGTCTTCGATCCCAAACAGCAGGCAACTTTCCACTCCACTTGCTGGCAACGCAACTACAACCCAGACCTTACCATCGTTTCCAAAGATCAAAGCGGAAACACGCTCCATGCATCCTGCAAAATATTCCCCAATAGCCAACATAGGCCCATCATCACCCACGTCGGCATCAAAATCCCGATGATTCTGTCGAAACAAATCCCATAGTGGCCAAAGCCGACTGCGACTGTTATAGTGAAGCCGTCAAAAAAGTGGTGATACGAATCCTCGTAACACTGGAATGTTATCATCGGTTTGTTGGCCTCCTTACCACCGCCAAGAAGCGTATCCCCCAGGGCATCTGGGAAGAATACACTCCCTGCTGGACAAACGAGACCCAGGACTTGCTCTGGCAGTACAACCAGTCGGGCAGCTCACAGGTTGTGAAGGCTCTGCTCGAGTCTCTAGACTCAGTCAGACATCAGCGGTGGATTGAGTGTGTTGAAGGTCTGGACTTTATACACTCTAGTCACCGTGCCTGGGCCCTACTACGATGTCTTGGAGCCATTAATCCAATAGAATATCAGAGCTCAAAAATCCGGCCCAACTCCATATCATCCAAATTGGTGGAGAGCACAAAAGGATAGCTCGACAAAAACATCAAGCAAGAGATCCATCATCAATCCATCCACAAGACCCCACCGCCATCAGCACACATGAAGTGAAGGAAGGTTTAGTTGCAATGAAGAAAGGGAATGCGGCTGGCGGGGATGGTATCCCCTGGAATTTCTTCATCAACTAGGCCCCGGGGGACTTCAATGGCTTGGGGAAACTGTACACCAAAACCAATGGAATCCGGATGCATCCCAAAAGCATGGCGGGAGGCGATAGCCATTGCCATAGTCAAACAGGGCAAACCGACCAATGACCCGGGAAGCTATAGGTTGATATCACTCCTGTGCACGACCTACAAACTCCTGGAACGTTTCATCCTCCGGGGAATCAGCCCTCTCGCTGAATCAGTGATCCCTGAAGAACAAGCAGGATTCTGGCCTAAACGCAGTTGCTGCAACCAAGTTTTGGACCTTGCAACGCACATCGAGGCCGGATTCCAGAAGAAATCTAAGACTGGCCCAACCTTTGGAGACCTGACATCGGCCGATGACACAGTCTTGATTAAAGACCTGGTGCTGAAGATCGTAATGATGATCCCTGCCTCAAAATACTATGCCTGCCATGGATGATGCTGAGCAATAGGCGGCAACTGTGTCCATTTGGGCGACAAAGTCAGCTCACCCCGGTTCCTCAACAACAGACTGCCACAAGGCTCAGTACTCGCGCCGATGCTCTTCAATGTCTACACGAGCAACATGCCACCAACGAAGTCCCACAGATTTGCATATGTGGATGACCTTGCCCTGGCAACGCAAGCAGCGATCTTCAATGACATCGAGTCCACCGTGAACGGGGACCTAAACACCATGGAGGAATATTTCCAGAAATGGAAGCTCAAGCCAAACCCCCACAGAACAACAGTCACTGCTTTCCTTCTTGATAACAGGAACGCTAAGCGCACACTGAAAGTGACCTTCTGCACCGACATGACCCCATTCCGACCTATCTCGGGTTGAAGCTGGACCGCACACTAACCTTCCATGATCACCTGAAGAATGTAGCTGCTGAGATGAAGATGAGGGTCAACCTGGTCCAGTAACCGGCAAGCACAAGCTGGGGAGCATCAGCATCAGTGCCACAGACATCAACGGACCAGAAGTAGCCACACTTGACTTGTTGAATTCCAAGTGAACACTTCAAATCGGTGCATCACTGGAACCCTCAAGTCGACTCCAACACACTGCCTGCCCGTGCTCTGGCACACCGCTCCCCTATCCATTTGCCACAATGCTGCAATCATCCGAGAAGTCCACAGAATCTTGGAAAACAACTGTCTCCCCATCCACCAGGATCTCAACAACGTTCCTTGCCACCATTTAAAGTCACGCAAACCCTTTTGGGCCCACGCGCCTAACCTTCAACATTACGATGTCAACCCTGCTGATGCTTGGAGTTCACAAGAAGTCACAAACAAACACCTCGTGAAAGACCCAATGTGGAAGATCCCTGGCTTCAACCTTCCGCAAAGCTTATAGCCAACCCTAAACCACATCCGAACAAACCATGGCAGATGCGGATACTTGATGCACAAATGAAGAATTAAAAACTCTCCAGTGTGCGACTGTGGTCACCCAAAACAGACCATGGAACATATCTCAGTGTCCGATTCACAAATACGAAGGAGGCATCACAGCAATACACTCCACTACTCCTGATGCCTGACTCCTACTCAATCTCTCTTCACACGACAACCTTATCATCCCAGGAATCAATCTGGTGAACCTTCGTTGCACCGCATCTCCTTCCTCAGATAAGGAGACCAAAACTTTTTTTTAATTTGTTTGTGGGATGTGGGCGTCGCTGGCAAGGCCAGCATTTATTGCCTATCTCCTAATTGCCCTTGAGAAGGTGGTGGTGAGTCGCCTTCTTGAACCGCTGCAGTCCGATGGAAATGCCGCTGAATGTCATGGGGGGATGGATAGACTCTCGCTTGTTGGAGATAGTCATTGCCTGGCACTTCTATGGTGCGAATGTTACCTGCCACTTACGAGCCCATGCCTGAACGTTGTCCAGGTCTTGTTGCATGCGGGCATGGATAGCTTCATTATCTGAGGAGTTGTGAATGGTGCTGAACACTGCGCAATCATCAGCGAACATCCCCATTTCTGACCTTATGTTGGAGGGAAGGTCATTGGTGAAGCAGCTGAAGATGGTTGAGCCTAGGACACTGCCCTGAGGTACACAGTACTCCAGGTGTGGTCTCACCAAAGCCCTGTACAATTTGAGCAAGATTTCCTTACTCTTGTACTCCAACCCTCTCATTCTTCTAAACTCCAGACAGTATAGGCCCAATCTACTCAATCTCTCCTCATAGGACAACCCTCTCATCCCAGGGATCAATCTAGTGAATCTTGTAGCACCACCGCTAAGGCAAGTATGTCCTTCCTCAGATAAGAAGACCAAAACTGTGCACATTACTCCAGGTGTGGTCTCACCAGAGCCCTGTACAATTGTACCAAGACTTCCTTACTCTTGTACTCCAACCCACTTGCAATAAAGGTCAACATGTCATTTGCCTTCCTTATTGCTAACTTTCTGTGTTTCCTGTACGAGGACACCTAAATCTCTCTGAACCCCAACATTTAATAGTTTCTCATCATTTAAAAAAGATTCTGTTTTTCTATTCTTCCTACCAAAGTGAATAACCTCCACGGTATACTCCATCTGCCACCTTACTGCACCTAATCTGTCTATATCCCTTTGCAGGCTCTTTGTGTCCGCTTCACAGCTTACTTTCCCACCTAGCTTTTTATCGTCAACAAACGTGGATACATTACACTCGGTCCCTTCACCTAAGTCATTAGTATAAATTGTAAATAGCTGAGGCCCAAGCACTGATCCTTGCAGCACTCCACTAGTTACAGTCTGCCAACTTGAAAATGACCTATTTATCCCTACTCTCTGTTTTCTGTCCATTAACTAATCCTCTATCCATGCTAATATATTACCCCCAATCACACGAGCCCTTATCTTGCTTAACAACCTTTTATGTGGCACCTTATTGAATGCCTTATAAAAATCCAAATACAATACATCCACTGGTTCCCCTTTATCTACCCTGCTAGTTACATCCTCAAAAAACTCTAATAAATTTGTTAAGCACGATATCCCTTTCATAAAACCATGTTGACCCAGCCTAATCATATTATGATTTTCTAAATGCCCTGTTACCACTTCCTTAATAATGGATTCCAGCAGTTCCCCAGCAACTGATATCAGGCTAACTGACCTTTACTTTTCTCTGTCCCTCCATTCTTGAATAATTGAAACATTTGCTACCTTCAAATCTGCTGGGACCGTTCTAGAATCTAGGGAATTTTGGAAGATCACAACCAAAGCAACCACTATCTCTGCTGCCACCTCTTTTAGAACCCGAGGATGTAGGCCATCAGCTCCAGGGGATTTGTCGGATTTTAGTCCCATTAGTTTCTCAAGTACTTTTTCTCTACTGATCTTAATTACTTTAGGTTCCTCACTCTTATAAGCCCCTTGGTTCCCCACTATTTTTGGCATGCTTTTTGTATCTTCTACTGTGAAGACAGATACAAAATATGTTTAAAGTGTCTGCCATTTCCTTATTCCCCATTATAATTTCTCCTGTCTCAGCCTCTTAGGGACCAATGCTTACTTTTGCTACTCTCTTCCTTTTTACATACTTGTAGAAGCTCTTACAATCTGTTTGTACAATCCTTAGGCTTACTATTATTCTTCGCAACATTATAAGCCTCTTCTTTTAATCTAATACTATCCTTATCGAAGGATCAATTTTCCCATGGAGTTGTTATTTCTCAATGGAATGTATATTTGTTTAGAATTTCTTTAACTGTTTGCCACTGCTTATCTACTATCATACCTTTTAATCTAATTTCCCAATCTACCTTAGCCAAACCGCCCCTCATACTTATGTAATCAGCTTTTTTAAGTTTAATTAGGGGGAAAAATTCAGTTGGTTGCGCCTCCCGTTAGCGCCTTAAGAGGGCGCTAATGGGGCGCAAAGCATCTAGCGCCCAGGCGCGGCGAAGTTTGCGGCGCTCGTGAAATTAACTAGACATTTTGCGGCGGCGCTAAACACTACCGCCACGATCTCCTGCGCCGGCAGATCATGACGTCAGTCGAGTGCGCAATGCCCCGGTATCGTCCCGGAACAGATATTGAGTGGCGCCCCCTGCCTTATCGCCTGACGCTAGCAACGACAGGTTGAGGGGAGCGTTTTGCAGTCATGAAGGGACTGGGGGAGCGCTATTTAAAGGTGACCGCTTCCTGCCTTTTATTATTGGTGCCATTTTTGAACCACGCATTCTGAGAGAGAGAGAGAGAGAGAGACTTCTGGAGAGATTCAACGCTGTGTGAAGGAGTTTTGGGTACTGAGCAGCACTTTGCAGGTTCATTTTGATTTGCCATTCCTTGTATCGATTTAGAAGAGACTGTGGGGGCTGCACTCTGAGCTCTTTCCCTGGTACTCTCCATTGTTCTTTCCAGCAGATTTGATGTGCAGGTCTCTCCAGGCCGGGATTCAAGGCTGCAATGAGCAGGATGTGGATGGAAAGCAAGATCAACCATCCCCTTTAAGAACTGGCCGGTGCCATTGTGTGTGTGTTCCATTGCTGACTGACATCACATGAGCTTCGCCAGCGCTCTGAGGTAGCGCCTCGCTCCTCGGCCTTTGCGCCTTAAGACAGGTGTGAAGCGCCTGATTTAGCACTCCAATCACCTCCAGGGGTGATAAAAGTCAAGTTTGCAGTCGGTGGCGATAATTAGCGCCAGGCGCTAATCTTTGCGCCCGGCCGATAATTGCGCCCCAAATGGGGCGATACTGAATTTCTCCCCCTAAGACTCTAGTTTCGGATTGAAGTATTTCACTCTCAAACCCAATGTGAAATTCTATCATATTACAATCACTCTTCCCCAGAGGTTCCTTTACTATGCAATTACTAATTAACCCTGTCTCGTTACACAATACAAAATCTAAAATAGCCAAGTTCCCTGGTTGGTTCCATGACATATTGTTCTAGGAAACTATCTCAAATGTATTCCAAGAACTCGTCCTCTAGCCTACCTTTGTCAATTTGATTTGCCCAGTCTATATGAAGATTAAAATCCCCCACAATTTTTGCATTACCTTTGTTACAAACTCCTATAATTTGTTGATTAATACACTGTTCAATGGATTAGCTACTTTTAGGGGGCCTATAAACTACTCACACCAATGTTTTCTGCCCCTTGTTATTTCTTATCTCTGCCCATACTGATTCTACTTCCTGAACTTCCAAGCCAAGATCATTTCTCACTACTGTCCTTATGTTATCCTTTATCATCAGGCCTGCCACCCCTCTATTTTCATTCTGTCTGTCTTTTCAAAACATCAAGTACCCTGGAATATTTAGTACTCAAACTTGGTCACCTTGCAACCAAGTATCTATAATGACTATTAGATCAAAGCTTTTTATCTCTAATTCATGCCATTAATTCATCTATCTTGTTAGGAATGCTTAAAGTGCCTTTAACTTTAACTTTTTCTTTTTACCATTATTCCCTGCTTTCACTTTATTGCAACCACAGATGGAATTTTCCCGGTGCTGAGCATGTGGGTTTGGGGGCAGGTTGGCAGTGAAATCTGCAGAAACTGACAGGAACCCGCTGTCATTCTGCCGATTTCCGCATTTAACTTGGGCGCGTTTGGAGGCGTGCCATGGACCCGCTCGGGAGAGGCGGGCGACCTCATTAAAGTACTGAAATGCTTGTTGCAAGACCCTTAGGAGGGTTTTTAACAGCAGCTTTTGGCTTTAACTTCAGGAGCACAGGATTCATGCACCTCAGAAACCTCGCCTGTGAAGGGGAGGCGGAAGCTCAGTGGCCATTGTGCGAGTCCATTGAGAGCTGGGAAAAAACACATAAATGCTCCCACATTATACCTGATTACTTGACTAATGGAAAGGCTCTTGCTGACCCCATTTTGTGCGGTGATTTAGCTGTCATCAGTTTGCAGGTCATTCCTGCAATCCCGGAAGCCATTCACCACATTGCTAGTCACTATCAGAACATTGAGGGATTGGGCCTTTGATCTTCACTTTACCTGCCATCTATTAGAACAGCATGGGTGCTGCTTATACTATCTCACCTTGGGCCTCAGAATCGGACCAAGATGAGCCCCACCACCAACAACACCAGCCACACCAGCAGCAGCAGCCACAACACCAGCCTTCTCCTCAACGACCTGCTGCTGCACAGGTGAAAGGGGGTCAGCACAGGGCTGCACCGCACCGGAGGCGATACCCCAACACAGGGTATACAGGCAGAGGATGAGCTTCCTGGACATGACTGAGCAGTGCTTCAGGAGGCTCAGGCTATTGCGCCAGTTCATCGCAGACATTTGTAACTTGCTGGAACAAGACCTGCTGCCCAGAGGACCTGGTGGACATGCCTTACCAGTGGCTGTCAAAGCCAGCAATGCCCTCAATTTCTTCACCTCAGGCTCCTTCCAGGGATCTGCAGCAGACATTTGCAGGTTCTCGCAGTCGGCTGCCCACAGATGCATCACCCAGGTGACCAATGCCATGTTTCACAACTCAGCCAATGATGTCAACTTTGCCACTGATGAAGCCAGTGTTACTGAGTGGGTGCTTGGCTTTGCGGCTCTGGCTGGCTTCCCACAGGTGCAGGGCGTGAGCAACTGCACACATGTGGCCATCAAGGCACCCCCAGATCACCCAGGAGTGTTCGTGAACTGCAAAAGGCTTCCACTTACTCAATGTGCAGCTCGTCTGCAACCATAAAAAGATCATCATGCATGTGTGCGCCAGATTCCCCGGCAGCTGTCATGACTCTTTCGTACTGCTGCATCAGCCCACCGTCCCTCAGCTCTCCGCACCTCCAAACAGACTTACAGGTTTGCTGCTTGGAGACAAGGGCTATCCACTGAAGCAGTGGCTGATGACACCCTTGAGGAGGGCAAGGAGCGTTATAATGAGAGCCTTATGTCCACCAGATGTGTCATAGAGCAATCAATAGGCCTGCTGAAGATGCACTTTAGATGCCTTGGCAGATCAGGAGGAGCCCTTCAGTACGCACCAGCCAGGGTCTCGAGAATCTTCATTGTATGCTGCGCACTGCACAACATAGCACAGCAACGAGGATTGGAGCTGCAGGAGGAGCAAGGCGCAGAGCGCACAGCCTCTTCAGAGGAAGACGAGGAGGAGGAACAAGTGGAAGACGAGGAGGAGGAGCAGCAACAGGTGGAAGATGAGGAGGAGGAGGACGAACCTGAGGTAGAGATGGCACCAGCAGTGGTGCACATTGCTGCCAGGGAGGCCCGGGATGGCCTCATAATGGCCAGATTTACTTAACTAGCTCCAATGCACCCATATGGCTGCCACATGGTGTACTAAGTCCCCCCCCCCACACCCCTGCCATCCCCAACAACACCTTAAAGCATCCCTACAATGACCAAGTCATTCCTGTCACCCAAAACCCCCATTGCTTGAGGTTAATTAATGTCTCATCATTCACTCCAAGTGACAAAGCCACTTCCCAGGCAGCAGGCAAAAATGGAAAGTGATGCAAAGAAATACATTTATCTGTGTCATAAAAATATCTGAAACTGATCACTAACATTTGTTCATACACCCATGTGCATACCCTTGTGCATCTAGGGTTGTGTCTTTTTTCTTTTCCGAGTGCTTCTACGAGGTGTAACCCCTGTGGCTTCAGCAAAGGTAGAGGCAGGCTGCTCACTCCCCTGCTGTGACTGCTTAGACACTTTTGGCAGACGTCCTCTGGGTTTTGGAGCCTGTGATGGCCCCGCCAAAGACTGCTCCTCCTCTTGCAACTGTGCAGGGGCAGACTCGGCCATCGGGATACAAGGAAGCATGTGGGGCTCTGACTGAGAGGGAGGCAATGGGGGAGATGTGGGAGCACTTTGAGAGGAGCCCCCACTTCCATGTCCCCTCTCACCATCATCCGTTTCATGGGCCGCCTGCACTTCCCTGCTAGCAAGGGGTTGGAGAGCACCTTGCTGCACAGCAGTGGGACGATGAATGCCCAAGTCCACGTTTATATACCTCCTAGAGATGAGGTCTATGAGCGTCTGCCATCTGTTGTCCACAGCAAACTCGTGTGATTGGCGCATTTGCTGATCCTTGCAGGTGGCACCACCCTCCCTGCTTTCAAAAGTCTTTATAAAAACCCTTTCCTTCAAGCGTATTTTTGGTCCCCCCAAACATTGCTGTTTTCCGGTTCTCACTCCTGCTTCAAATCCACTTCTTTCCGTTGCCATGTAAAGTACTCTGAGATGTTTCTCACACAAGAGGAGCGCTATAGAAACACAAGTTGCAGTTGTCATAGAATCATAGAATCATAGAAAGTTACAGCACGGAAGGAGGCCATTTCGGCCCATCGTGTCCGCACCGGCCAACAACGAGCTATCCAGCCTAATCCCACTTCCCAGCTCTTGGTCCGTAGCCCTGCAGGTTAGCAGCATCCCAAGTGGACATCCAAGTACTTTTTAAATGTGGTTAGTGTTCCTGCCTCTACCACCCTTTCAGGCAGTGAGTTCCAGACCCCCACAACCCTCTGGGTGAAGAAATTTCCCCTCAAATCCCCTCTAAACCTTCCACCAATTACTTTAAATCTGTGCCCCCTGGTTTTTGACCCCTCTGCTAAGGGAAATAGGCCCTTTCTATCCACTTTATCTATGCCCCTCATAATTTTATGTACCTCAATAAGGTCTTCCCTCAGCCTCCTCTGTTTCAAGGAAAACAGACCCAGCCTATCCAGTCTTTCCTCATAGCTAAGATTCTCTACTCCCGGCAACATCCTTGTAAATCTCCTCTGTACCCTCTCTAGTGCAATCACATCTTTCCTGTAATGTGGTGACCAGAACTGCACGCAGTACTCTAGCTGAGGCCTAACTAGTGTTTTATACATTTGAAGCATAACCCCCCTGTTCTTGTATTCTATGCCATGGCTAATAAAGGCAAGCATTCCGTATGCCTTCTTAACCACCTTATCTACCTGGTCTGCTACCTTCAGGGGTCTGTGGACATGCACTCCAAGGTCCCTTTGTTCCTCTACACTACTCAGTGTCCTACCATTTAATGTGTATTCCTTTCCTTGTTAGCCCTCCCCAAATGCATTACCTCACACTTCTCTGGATTGAATTCCATTTGCCGCTGTTCTGCCTACCTGACCAATTTATTGATATCTTCCTGCAGTCTACAGCTTCCTTCTTCAGTATCAACCACACAGCCGATTTTAGTATCATCTGCAAACTTCTTAATCATACCCCCTATATTCAAGTCTAGATCATTGATATATACCACAAAAAGCAAGGGACCTAGTACTGAGCCCTGCGGAACCCCACTGGAAACAGCCTTCCAGTCACAAAAACACCCATCAACCATTGCCCTCTGCTTCCTGTCTCCGAGTCAGTTTTGAATCCAACTTGACACTTTGCCCTGGATCCCATGGGCTTTTAACTTGGGGACCAGTCTGCCATGTGGAACCTTATCAAAAGCCTTGCTAAAGTCCATATAAACTACATCAAATGCACTACCCTCATCTACCCTCCTTGTTACCTCCTCAAAAAATTCAATCAAGTTTGTCAGACACGACCTTCCCTTAACAAATCCGTGCTGACTATCCTTGATTGATCCGTGTCTTTCTAAATGAAGATTTATCCTGTCCTTCAGAATTCTTTCCAATAATTTCCCACCACCGAGGTTAGGCTGACTGGCCTGTAATTACTCAGTCTATCCTTTTCTCCCTTTTTAAACAAGGGCACCACATTAGCAGTCCTCCAGTCCTCCGGCACCACACCTGAAGCCAGAGAGGATTGAAAAATGATGGTCAGGGCCTCTGCTATTTCCTCTTTTGCTTCGCTTAACAGCCTGGAATACATTTCATCCGGGCCTGGGGATTTATCCACTTTTAAAGCTGCTAAACCCCTTTATACTTCTGTCACCTGAATTCTCTTCTGCACTGGCTTACTTGGAAACTTACAGTTGTACCTTAGAAACGTCACAAATAATGAATTAGTGTATTATTATAACTCAGTGATACTCACTGTCACATTGAGAGTTACTTATTCTGACCTCCCTCGCCCTTCCAGGGATCCAAACTGTTAGCTAAGCAAATCTGCCACATGGAAGGCAAGATAATCACAACATAGAAGTATGTGGGAGTAATTTTGACATTGTGCGATACTGGAAAATGGGCAATAGCGAATCAGCAGCCAGTTTTACAATTCTCCTGATTTTTGATTCCACTGAAGTAAAATAAACATCGGGAGAGATGTGCATTCACTATAAAGTGGCCCATTCGCTATCACCCAATTTACAATATCGAACAAAGTCAAATTTACCCCATTGTGTGTCTGAGTGCCTCAGTAAAGTAATAAAAATAGAAGAAAGTGGAATAGGTGGAAGCCAGAGTGAAGAGAATTATTTAAAAATTGTTTATAAGTTTTTATTTTAACTGTATATTACAGAAATAAAAGCACCTTTGATATTTGAGTAACTTTAATTTTGTGAAGCGTTTGTTTCAGTGTGTAAGCAGAAAATTTAAGACAATAATTCCCCTGGTCCTACTAGCAATCTAACAGTAAAATTGTGCAATGAGAAAGGGTTAATTAATACGCTTGCAGTAAAGGGGAACTTTAGGGAAGAGGGACCATAATATGATAGAATTTTATATTAAGTACGAAAGTGATTTAGTTAAATCGGAAACTAGGGTCTTAATACTAAACAAAGCAAACTACGTAGGTATGAGGGGTGAGTTGGCTAAGGTAGATTGGGAAACTACATTAAAAGGTATGACAGTGGACGAGCAATGGCTAGCATTTAAAGAATGCATACATAATCTACAACAAATATACATTCCTTTAAGGCACAAAAACCCCACAGGAAAAGTGATCCAACCGTGGCTAACAAGAGAAGTTAAAATAGTTTTACATCAAAGTAAGAGGCTTATAATGTTGCCAAAAGAGCAGTAAGCCTGAGGATTGGGAGGATTTTAGAATTCAGCAAAGGAGGACCAAGAAATTGATAAAGAAAGGGAACATAGAATATGAGAGTAAACTAGTGAGAGACTTAAAAACAGACTGTAAAAGCTTCTATAGGTATGTAAAAAGGAAAAGATTAGTGAAAGTGATGATGGGTCCCTTAGAGGCTGAGACAGGAGAAATTATAATGGGGAATAGGAAATGGCAGAGAAATTAAACAAATCCTTTGGGCTGTATTTTGAATGACCCATGGAGTCGGGTTTGGAGGCGTGTGGGGGGTTAGATTTGCGGGGTCGGGGTTTCCGACCCCATCCTGACTCCATCCCGCCTCCACGCAATTTTGACAAAATCAGTCACAGGGTTCCCGACTCCGTCCCGCCTCCAAGAGGCGGGAGAGGCCATTAAAGCCCTTAACAAGCCCTAAATTGGCTCTGTAATGCCATTTTGAAACGTTGTAGCTAGTTTAACCCTTTTCTGACGTGAAGTACGCCTGGTGTGAAACACTCCAGTGAAACCTGGTGGGAGCACAAGTGGATAGCTGACTATGAGCTGCAGGTCCACTATTACAACGGAGATGTGATGAAGGTAGTAGTAGTAGTATGTCTGAAAGTCGCCTCTGATGCTGCTGCATTGAATGTGTTCAGAGACTGCCGGCCTTTGCTGTGCGAGGACTTGGATGCAAACAATTTTTTCTCTCTCTCTCTCTCTGTCTCTCTCTCTCTCTCTCCTCACATCAGAAGCAATGCAGACAGGTCCTCTCTCACCAGTAGCCAGACAATCTCTGAGAGCAGGCAGTCATCATTGCTGACATCATCAGAGGTGGGTTTCAGACTCAAACCACTAATTAGTTCATGGGTTCCCACATGCTGCAACTCAATTGCCCAATTAAGTGAAAATTGCATCAGGCACCCACATTAATCTGGAGTCGGGGGGGAACACAAAATGCGGATTACAAGACCCCAACCCGACCCCAAGACAAAATCCAGCCCTTTGTGTCTGTCTTCACGGAAGAAGACGCAAAAAACCTCCTGGAAATAGTGGAGAACCAAGGGTCTAGCGAGAATGAGAAACTGAAAGAAATTAGTATTAGTAAAAAAGGAGTACTGGAGAAATTAATGGGACTGAAAGCCGATAAATCCAATGGACCTGATGGCCTACATCAAAGGGTTTTGAAAGAGGTGGCTATAGAGATAGTGGATGAATTGGTTGCCATCTTCCAAAATTCCATTGATTCTAGAATGCGGATTGAAAGGTAGCAAATGTAACCCCACTATTTAAGAAAGGAGGGAGAGAGAAAATGGGGAACTACAGACCAGTTAGCCTGACATCAGTAATAGGGAAAATGCTAGAATCTATTATTAAGGATGTTGTAACAGGGCACTTAGAAAATAATAATAGGATTGGGCAGAGTCAACACGGATTTATGAAAGGGAAATCATGTTTGACGAATCTGTTAGAGTTTTTTGAGGTTGTTACTAGCAGAATAGACAAGGGGGAACCAGTGGATGTGATGTATTTGGATATTCAGAAGGAATTCAATAAGGTGTCACACAAGAGGTTATTAAACAAAATTAGGGCTCATGGGATTGGGGGTAATATACAAGCATGGATTGAGGATTGGTTAACGGACAGAAAACAGAGCGTAGGAATAAACGGGTCATTTTCGGGTTAGCAGGCTGTAACTAGTGGGGTACCGCAAGGACCAGTGCCTGGGCCTCAGCTATTCACAATCTACATCAATGATTTGGATGAGGGGACCAAATGTAATGGCCCAGAAATTGATCTCGCTCTGTTCCCGCGGGGGTAAGGCTTCCCCGCGATCTCTCACTCCGCTTGTGCTTTTTCAGATCCAGCTCGCACGAACTTGATGTTCCAGACATCAGCTGGGCAGTGCTTGCGTATCCCACCGGCGTAGTGAATTCGTGCGAGCTGTGGGATCACGTGACTCAGTTAGAGCCAATGGCAGCACACCATCTTCCATTCATAAGTTTCACATACGTGCTGTGAAATCTATGAATCTTACACCCCCCCAAAATAACAGCTAAACCTCAATTAAATTTTTTTTAAAAAACCATCACATTAATAAAATAAGTATAGTTAAATAAATTAACCATTTTAAATAAAAAATTAAATTTTTGAAAAAATTTAAAATCTTTTAAAAAGTTATAAAAATAAACTCACCTGTCTTTAAAGTCTCTAAAAAAGATATACCTGTTAAAAAAAAATCAAAAAAATACTTAATTCACTACTTACCTTGTTAAAAGTGGGTCTTACTCCTCCTTTTTCCATTTCTAAAATCTTCCGTACTTACCTGCGTGTCCAAAGCATGAAGTGCACAGCGTGCGCGCAGCCTGTAGCGCGCACGCGATGCACCGAGGAACCGCCCCTTTTCAAAAGAGCAATTGCCGGTTTTCAGCGCATGCGCAGGGCATGCAGAAAACCGGCAATTGGAGTGGGAATACGCGAGAGTACGCAGTGCGTACTCTCGCGTCGCGGGATCAATTTCTGGGCCAATATATCCAAGTTTGCTGATGATACAAATCTAGGTGGGAATGTAAGTTGTGAGGAGGATGCAAAGAGGCTTCAAGGGGATATAGACAAGCTAAGTGAGTGGGCAAGAACATGGCAAATGGAATATAATGTGGAGAAATGTGAAGTTATCCACTTTGGTAGGAAAAATAGAAAAGCAGAGTATTTTTTAAATGGTGAGAGATTGGGAAAAGTTAGTGGTCAGAGGGACCTGGGTGTCCTTGTACATGAATCACTGAAAGTTAACATGCAGGTACAGCAAGCAATTAGGAAAGCAAATGGTATGTTGGCCTTTATTACAAGAGGATTTGATATAAGAGTAAAGACGTCTTACTGCAATTGTATAGGGCTCTGGTGAGACCACACCTGGAGTATTGTGTACAGTTTTGGTCTCCTTACCTAAGGAAGGATATACTTGCCATAGAGGGAGCTCAATGAAGGTTCACCAGACTGATTCCTGGGATGGGGCGATTGTCCTGTGAGGAGAGATTGAGTAGACTAGGCCTATATTCTCTGGAGTTTAGAAGAATGAGAGGTGATCTCATTGAAACATACAAAATTCTTACAGGGCTTGACAGGGTAGATGCAGGGAGGATGTTTCCCCTGGCTGGGGAGTCTAGAACCAGGGTCACAGTCTCAGAATAAGGGGTCGGCCATTTAGGACTGAGATGAGGAGAAATTTTTTCATTCAGAGGGTGGTGAATCTTTGAAATTCTCTACCCCAGAGGGCTGTGGAGGCTCAGTCGTTGAGTATATTCAAGGCTGAAATCGATAGATTTTTGGATTATAAGGGAATCAAGGGATGCGGCTCGGCTCTCCCTAAAGAATCTGGTGTCCGCGGGGGGAGAAGAGGCGGGAGCGGGGTGCGGGGTAAGTGTAAGTACTCCAAAGAAAGACGGGGAGTTGGACATCTCGAAGAGCAGAAGGGGGCAAGACAAGGAGAGGTTGCAAGAGGCAGCAGGACGGGAGCTGGGAGACAAAGACACCAGAAGGGAGCAGGATAGGTGCAGGTGCGCCATTGTCCCAGAGAGAGAAGAAACAGGGAGCAAGGATCAACGGTAAAGATGAGGCCGAAGGGAGTAGCACTGTTGGAGAAACCGTGATAGCAGGAAGACTCTCTAAGGGATATTATGTATCTGACGGGGAGCAGGGACGGGAAGTTACAGAAGAGCTCGAGAGTGAGGGGGCAGAGGGGGACAGAGACATGGAAGTGGGGGGGTAGGGTGGGGTGGCATCGTGTGGAAAGGGAAAGGTTAGTGAGGGGCAGAAGGAGGGAGAAGGAGCAGATCCTCGGCCCAAACCTAATGTAAGGAAGAGGCTGAAACTGCAGGGAGAGTTCAAACAGGAGGTGAAAAAGAGCCAGAGGCTGCAGGAGAAAGTAACAGCTGCCCAAAAAGTTGGGAAGGAGCATGAGAGGAGGGAAGGGCCGGAGTTTAAATGATGGGGGGATTATCAAGCACACTTCCCTTATTCGGAGCCATGATTACATTGATCTTGATTGATGTGAATGGACTGAGTGATGAGAAGACATTGTAGCAGTTGTTGTAGTGTTTTAAAGGCACTGACTTGTTGGCCGGGATCTTACCTGAAGAGGCGCGTTGGGGGCGGGACTGCTGCCTTTCGGGTTCTAGTCCTGCCCCCAGTGACGTCTGACGCACAGATGCTATTTTGCGTCAGTTGGCCTTGTTAAGCCCGCCCTGTGGGCTTGCCGGCCAATTAAGAGAAAGCCGGTGTCAGATGACATCAGTTGATGATGCGTCATCTGCCGGTTTTCTTAAAGGGGCCACCACCATTTCTTTTTGACAGATGATTTTTTCAGTGTTTGACAGCATTGAGGTGCTGTAAACACTGACAATCACTGTACAAAGGTGAGCCCTTGCACCTTGGCTCTCCAGTGACTCTCTCCTTAGGCTAAAACAGATGGCAGCTGCAGGTGAGGTTACAGAAGCGACCTGTCACTGGTGAGAGATGTTCTCCCGATGAGGTGGGACTACACAAACACTTCAAAGCTTGTCACGTACAGAAAATTCTAAACACATTAAAAATTACTTTCCCAACATTTTCTTACCTCTGCAACTGACCAGTGTCCCATTGGATCCTTCACACCACTTCTGCAGCTGTCATCTATACACAAACATTACAGTAGACCCACAGTACACCACACTTACCCTGGCGGGGTTTCCCGATGTCGGGAAGCCCGCAGTAAAAATGTCAAAATTGGAAAAAGCCTCTTAACTGCCTGTTAACTACCTGTTAACAAGCAGTTAAGTGGCTATAATCCTCTTCCCACTGTTAGTAGTCGGGTCCCTGTGCAAAATGGGGACCCGACTCCCGGAAATATTGATTGGAAGGTGGGTCGCAATCTTTTTGATTTTGCCCGCAGTCCCACCTTCAAACCCAACCCCTGAGTTCTGGCAAAATTGCCCCCATTGTGTCTGCAAGAAACCTTTTGGGATGAGGATATCCTAGAAAGAATTTGGAAGGTTTGGAATGGAGAGGTGTTTGCAAGTTGTGCAAACAATAACTGTAGAGGGGTGGCTGTTTTGGTGAGTCCGTCCATAAAAGAGAACGTTGCCTTGGTGGACAAGGACACTGAAGGGAGATTTTTACGGCTAAAGGTAAAAATGGAGCAAATTAATTGCAATCTCTTTAATATCTATGCACCAAACAACCAATGCAAGCGTCACAAGTTTTTTCAGTGGTTATTCACTGAAGGGGCAGAGATGGAAAACCCTTGTACAGTGGGGATTTTAATGTATTTTTTATCTCGGATAGACATTTCAGCCCAGATGACCTTTAAGGATGATAACTCCAGAGGGATGATTGTAAATATGATGGCAAATTTAAATTTGAGAGACTTATGGAGGGATCGGAACCCCATAAAAAGGGAGTTCTCCAGAAGAGGTTGGGTAGGTGATGTTTTAAAACAGAGCCGAATAGATTTTGTGTTAATGCGGGAAGGGTTAAGATCTGAGGTGATGGAGATTTATTACAAAAAAGTATTTTTTAGTGACCACTTGGCTTTGGTTCTTAGAATTAGGAACAGCAGAGTTAAGATCAGCCCAGGGGTGTGGATTTTAAACAATCAATACCTGAAAGAAATTGCTTATAAAGGGATTTTAAATATAATAAAGAATGCTCGGAAGGAACCTTTATTCTTGAAAGAAAGAAGAGATTCGTGGGACAATTTCAAATATGAGGTAAAAGTTGTTGGAAAGAGAGAGCAGCAGCTAACTGGCGTCGAGAAGAGAATATAAACAGAAGGTTTACGGATATCTGTAAAGCAGTTGATGGAGGGGATAAGGGAGCAGAGACTAAGTGGGTGGTTTTAAAGGAAGAGTGGGAATTATTGCAAGCTGAAAAATTGCAAGGGGGCCATTCTCTGTGCAAAGGCGTTGGAGGGAGAAAGAGGCACTCGATATTTTCTAGAGCAAGAGAAGCTGTGACAGAGATTATCATTAATTGAAGAGTTGAAGGTTGGGGAGAAGATCATTAATGAATGTGGGAAGATTTTGGAGGCGGCTAGTAGCTTTTTATCGAGAGTTATATACAAAAGAAGACATTTCCAAATTGGCGATGGAGAAGGTTAGTGCTTTTATTGAAGAGGGTTTAAAGGAGGATGAGAGAAGCATGTGTGACAAAGAAGTAGGATTAACGGAAATAAAAGTAGCAATAAGTGGAATGAAGCGGGGGGGGGGGGGGGGGAAGCCCAGGGTCTGATGGACTAAGTGCAGAACTTTATAAAGAATTTTTAGAGATTTTGGGGGAGAAATTCGATATCGCCCCGTTTGGGGCGCAATTATCGGCCGGGCGCAAAGTTTAGCGCCTGGCGCTAATTATCGCCTCTGACTGCAAACTTGGCTTCTATCACCCCTGGAGGTGATTGGAGCGCTAAATCAGGCGCTACACACCTGTCTTAAGGCGCTAACGTTGAGGAGCGAGGCGCTACCTCAGAGCGCTGGCGAAGCTCATGTGATGTCAGTCAGCAATGGAACACAGACACAATGGCGCTGGCCAGTTCTTAAAGGGGAGGGTCGATCTTGCTCTCCATCCACATCCTGCTCATTGCAGCCTTGAATCTCGGCCTGGAGACACCTGTACATCAAATCTGCTGGAAAGAACAATGGAGAGTCCAAGGGAAAGATGTCAGAGTGCAGCCCCCATAGTCTCTTCTAAATTGATGCAAGTTAGATCAAATCAAAATGAACCTGCAAAGTGCTGCTCAGTACCCAAAACTCCTCAACACAGCATTGAATATCTCCAGAAGTCTCTCTTTCTCACTCAGAATGCGTGGTGCAAAAATGTCGCCGAAAAAAAAGGCAGGAACCGGTTGCCTTTAATTAACACTCCCCCAGTCCCTTCCCGACTGCAAAATGCTCCCCTCAACCTGTCGTTGCTAGCGGCAGGTGGCAAGGCAGGGGGCACCACTCAATATCTGGTCCGGGGCGCTACCAGGGCGTTGCACGCTCCACTGACGTCACGATCTGCAGGTGCAGGAGATCATGGCAGTAGTGTTTAGCGCCGCCGCAAAATGTCTGGTCAATTTTGCAGTTCGCCACACCCGGGCGCTAGTTGCTTTTCGCCCCATTAGCGCACTCTTAAGGCGCTAACGGGAGGTGCAAACCAACCAAATTTTTCACCCTTTAAGTCCATTGCTCTTAGAGGTTTTTAAGGAGATTAAAATTGAGGGAAGCCTGGCCCCATCTATGAGGCGAGGTATCATAAGCTTAGCTTATAAAAATAAAGGGGATAGAAGGGATCTGAAGAATTGGAGGCCCATCACATTATTAAATGTGGATTATAAGATCTTGGCGAGGGTTATGGCAAATTGTATGAAGGAGGTGATGCTGCAGATAGTTTTGCCCTCTCAGTCCTAGTGAGTTATAGGCCGGGACATTGCAGACTCTGTGGTCTCAATCCGAGATGCGATCGAGCTCATGGAAGAGAGTGGGAGGGAGGCTTATGCGTTAAAGATAGATCAAGAGAAAGCCTTTGATAGGGTCTCTCATGAGTTTTTATTGATGGTTTTGGAAGCACTTTGTTTCAGGAAAAATTTCATTGAGTGGATAAGGATTTTTTATTCCAAACATATTTAGCTGTGTTAAATGTAATGGTTTTTTATCCAAGCATTTTCCGATACAGAGGTCAGTGAGACAGGGTTGTCCCCTGTCCCCATTGTTGTACACATTGGTAGCAGAACCATTAGGTTACATGATGCGAAAGGAACAAGGTGTAGTCGAGAGTGTGGTTCTCAGTTGCGGGCGGGTGTCGGTGATACATCAATATGCAGATGACACACCTTAATGTTGAGAGATGGAGAGTCAGTAAAGAAAGCTTTGAGTGTAGTGGAGGAGTATTGTAGAGCTTCAGGAGCCAGAATGAATTATAGTAAGTCCCATTGCCTGGTTGCGGGAAGGGGTAGGGGGGAATGGTTGGAGGAAAGTCCCTTTAAGGTGGTGGGGGTTTTGGAGGTTCTGGGGGTGCATATGGGGTGCAAGAAGGACAGGGATGAAGTGGATCGATTAAATTGGGAACCGAAGGTTATAAAAATTTAAAAGATTTTGGGAAGATGGGAAAGAAGGTGGTTGAAAGTGCAAGGAAGAGCGACAGTGGTGTCCGCTCTCCTGCTATCTAAACTATGGTACTTATTGACGGTGGAGGATATTCCTGAGTGGGTGGAAAAGTCCATCTGAGAGGCTTGTGTGAGGTTTTTATGGGAAGGGAAACCAGCCTTGGTTGCTTACAATACCATCATTGGACGGAGAAATCAGGGAGGACTCAATTTCTCAGATATTGATTTGAAGAAAAAATCCTTTAGAACCAAATGGGTGAAGAGATTTCTTCAGAAGTCAAATACAAGTTTTTGGAAGAGTTGTATTGAGCATTTTTAAAAACGAAGTGGGATAGGAGGACAGGGGATATTTTATATGGAATACAATAATATGTTCCTGAAATTGATTAAACCTCTCCCTAGGTTTTATAAGGGGGTTGTGGAGACTTGGGCCCAATTTTTAAAAAGTGTGCAGTTTATACCCAAGGGTGCTGAGGAATTTTTAGAACAGCCCTTATTTTTGAACAGGTGGGTCAACATTGAAGGAGAGGTATTATTTAATCAAGCTTTTATAAAAGCTGGTATTATACATGTGAAAGATGTATTATGTGAGGTAGTTCCAAGTTGGTTGCTGGAAGTGGTAGTGAAGGACATGATTTGTGAGGAGGATCAGGAGGTAGAGGAAAAAGCAATTATGATCATGTATGAAAAGATTGTGAGGGCAATGCCGCAGGATTGGATGGAAGAAATAAATGCGCAAATTTCCAATGGAAGTAAAATGCGTCCCGCTTTTCCAAGCTTTCTGCTGGAGAAAGAGGAGGAGTTGATCCAGTTTGACAACTGTAATACTCGAGATTTCTATGGAGTATTAAGAGAATGGAAATTCAAGACACCTGCTGGTCAGGAGTTTTGGCAGAGTATATATCCACAGCTGGACTTCAACAGTATTTAGAAGGGAGTGTGGGTGAATTTTAAATGTCCAGATTGGATTGAACTGGATTTCAAATTGGCTCATAACCGGATTTTTACCATGATGGTCTTGTATAAGATTGGGCGAGTGGAGGTGGTAACTTGCCCAGTGTGTGGGACACGGGATGAGACTCTGTCCCATTTGCTGGTGTTATGTCCGCAGTTAAAGAATTTTAAGTACTATGTTCGACAGTTGTGTGAGTTTTTTTGCTGGTTGGGGACTGAAGAGTGAGAATGGGAATCCCGTGGAACTCAATTTTGAGATGGGGATTGCAGGAGTGTCTGGCCGAGTCTAGCGGAGTGGCAATTAATTTAATGTTCAGTTTGGCTAGATTCGTGATTGTGCAAAGAAGGAATGCTCTGTTTTTTAAGGGGAGGAGAATAAATCTAAAAGAGTTTTTTAAATATTAGCGAAAATAAGGCTCTGTGGATGTTTTATTCAGAAAGGAATTTAAAGATAGTATTTTATGATCAATTTTTAAAGTACAATAGATTAATAGATTAATTCAAGAAGGGTAGTAGAGATAAACCAGGGAATTACAGGCCAGTGAGCCTAACATCAGTGGTAGGGAAATTATTGGAAAAAATTCTGAGGGACAGAATTAGTCTCCACTTGGAGAGGCAGGGATTAATCAGGGATAGTCAGCATGGCTTTGTCAGGGGGAGATCATGTCTGACCAATTTGATAGAATTTTTCGAGGGGGTGACTAGGTGTGTGGATGAGGGTAGTGCAGTTGATGTAGTCTACATGGACTTCAGTAAGGCTTTTGACAAAGTCCCACATGGGAGACTGGTCAAGAAGGTAAGAGCCCATGGGATCCAGGGCAACTTGGCACATTGGATCGAAAATTGGCTTAGTGGCAGGAGGCAGAGGGTGATGGTTGAAGGTTGTTTTTGTGACTGGAAGCCTGTATCCAGTGGTGTACCGCAGGGATCGGTGCTGGGTCCTTTGCTGTTTGTAGTGTACATTAATGATTTAGATATGAATGTAGGAGGTATGATCAGTAAGTTCGCAGATGACATGAAAATTGGTGGAGTGGTAAATAGCGAGGAGGGAAGCCTCAGACTACAGGACGATATAGATGGGTTGGTTAGATGGGCAGAACAGTGGCAAATGGAATTTAACCCTGAAAAGTGTGAGGTGATGCATTTTGGGAGGACTAACAAGGCAAGGGAATACACAATGAATGGTAGGACCCTAGGAAGGACAGAGGATCAGAGGGACCTTGGTGTGCATGCACATAGATCCCTGAAGGCAGCAGGACAGGTAGATAAGGTGGTTAAAAAGGCATATGGGATACTTGCCTTCATTAGCCGAGGCATAGAATATAAGAGCAGGGAGGTTATGATGGAGCTGTACAAAACGCTAGTTAGGCCACAGCTGGAATACTGTGTGCAGTTCTGGTCGCCACACTATAGGAGGGATGTGATTGCATTGGAGAGGGTGCAGAGGAGATTCACCAGGATGCTACCTGGGCTGGAGCGCTTCAGCTATGAAGAGAGACTAGACAGGCTGGGGTTGTCTTCCTTAGAGCAGAGAAGGCTGAGGGGGGACCTGATTGAGGTGTACAAAATTATGAGGGGCATAGATAGGGTAGATAGAAAGGAACTTTTCCCCTTAGTAGAGGGGTCAATAACCAGGGGGCATAGTTTCAAGGTAAGGGGCAGGAGGTTTAGAGGGGATTTGAGGAAAAACTTTTTCACCCAGAGGGTGGTTGGAATCTGGAACTCACTGCCTGAAAGGGTGGTAGAGGCAGAAACCCTCACAACATTCAAGAAGCATTTAGATGAGCACTTGAAACGCCATAGCATACAAGGCTACGGACCAAGTGCTGGAAAATGGGATTAGAATAGACAGGACTTGATGGCTGGCGCGGACACGATGGGCCGAAGGGCCTCTTTCTGTGCTGTATAACTCTATGACTCTATCTATGACTCTAATATATGTTACGGGAGACACATTAAACTTTTTGATGTTAATATGTGGTGGTGGAATGGCTGTGCAGAGTGGCGGAATGGATTTGTATGATACAATGGAATGATCATGATGCTGTAAATGTTTTTAATGTTCAATCAATAATATATTAAAAAAGACGGGTAGCACTCTCACCTCTGAGTCAGAAGGTTGTGGGTTCAAGTCCCACTCCAGAGACTTGAACACAAACATCTAAGGTGGACAGTCCAGTGCAGTGGTGAGGGAGTGCTGCACTGTCAGAGGTGCTGCCTTTTGGATGAGACGTTAAACTGAGAATTCTGTAGGTGGTTTGCTTTGGTGGTTCGAATCACCCCTCCTACTTAGTTCTATACGACAGGAATTACGGTGAACAGGATTGGGACACAGACAAGCTTTTCGGACTCAACCGTACGGTGTTTAATAAGGTTAACACACACACCCGCCTCCAGTACATAAAATGCCTGGTGGCGTAAAACAAACAGTACAACAATACAACTTGGACCATCGAACAGGCCCCTGTCTCGTATTAAGACGCCTAAAATCACACTGTGTTGCAATACAGAGTATAACACGGACTTGTCCCACAAACCCCGGAACATACACTATATAATACACACAGAACCTCCCCACTAAACCCCTCTGGCTTGGTTGGGATACATAACACCCCCTCACACAGTACTGGTGGTCTTATGGATGCGTGGGCTTGGACAATGCTCACCCTGATTGTCCGTTTTCTTGCTCGCTGCTTCCCCGTGTAGAACGTGTCTCCTGGTTCCGTATCGCCGATGCAGTATCCAAGTCCTAGTTTCGAGGTTCGAAGAGCAAGGCGAGGCTCTTGTCGCTCGTGGTGGTTTAGAGCAAGCGAGAGAGAGAGAGAGAGAAAAATAGCCAAAGCTGCCTTCTCTGTATCATTCTAAAAGTCTGCTCTCTCAAGTGGACGTAAAAGATCCCATGGCACTATTTCAAACAAGAGCAGGGGAGTTATCCCTGGTGTTGTGGCCAATATTTATCCCTCAATCAACATAACAAAAACATATTATCTGATCATTATCACATTACTGTTTGTGGAAGGTTGCCGTGCGCAAATTGGCTGCCGCGTTTCCGACATTAGAACAGTGATTACACTTCATGATTACTTAATTGGCTGTAAAGCGCTTTGGGACATCCGATGGCTGTAAAGGCACTATATAAATGCAAGTCTTTCTTTCTTTTCTTTCTTTGTACATTCACGACCCATTTATTTTCAGAACCTATATGATGCTAATTGTTTTAATAATTTAGCATATGAATATTACAATAATTACACTAATGTATCCATTCACTGCCATGAAATGCTGTTTTTGGGAATATAATTATATTGAGTATCAATTATTATGAAGTTCCCCAGAATCAAAAGAGTTTCCATAGAAATGAAATATTCTCTAATTCATAGCCTACCTTCTGGGCATTTTTCTGCTCATTGGGATTGTTATGCAAAGTTGAGAAATGGAACTCCTGATTGGTTGTAAGTGCTGTAATGATTTATTTAATATGACAAAACTCAACTCTAAAAGAGACAGGTGGACCTGAGTGAGAGGAAGCTTTAAGGAAAAAATATACACATATATCAGACTGGGCTCCTGATTCTGCCTGCTTTTACTGTCAATCTTCCTCAGCTTCTTGCTTGATTCCAATCTTGAAGCCTGTATCAGTTGTTTATTTTGTCAGTCTCCCACAATGCATTCCATGGGATAAGATACTCATTTCTGAAAATATGTTTGTTTCTGATAGAAGAAGTTCATTTGTGATGATATGTTTATTTTTGATCACATGTATCCATCTAGTAGATGTGCTGACTTAAAAAAAAGAACGCTGTCAGTCCACACCAACTGCATTCAAAGGTTCAAAACTGGTAAAGTAAGTCTGATACACGATGTTCACATTTAGTTAACACATATTTTTTGCTAGTACAGTACCAACAGGGAAGACACCATCTTAACACTTTGCTGGGGGAAATCATCTACATTAATGTCATTCTTTTAAGCCAGAATTTGCACCAATGTGACAGATGGAAAAGAGATCCCTTAGGATTCAAATCTATCAATCTATTCAAGCCAAGAATGGTCTGCACCATCTCCTCCAAGGCGTTGAAGTGAGGGTAGGAATGGGAGATGTACCTTGTGATTGATACAGATTGTTGGTAGGTGAGTTATGGGGGTGGGGGGAGTCGTGCATTGAGTAGTGTGTGAGGCTAGTGATGCAGTTGGCAGGAGACGACTTTTGAAGATGCATTCACTGACCTTGATCAGTGGTCTGAGGTCATGAAGCTTCTTTGGGCACTGGAGCCAGGTTGTGGGGCGACACTGCTGCCAGTGATGGCCCCGGTGATCTGGTCCCACATCATTCTTTCTGGAGGGCCTCCTGGCCCCTGTGGGTAGAGGACCTCTCTTGCAGTGTTGACCCCCTGCACAAACCTGGAGTGCTGCGTGCGAGACCCTGGGTGACCCTTCGCTGGCTTGCTGAGCCATTTGTGTTAGTGCTGAAGCACTTTTACTATTTTTTTAGGCGTGGAAGACAATTCAGCTTTAAGAGCTGAAGACTGCCATTTGGGAATTATTTTTAATATTTATGTTTTTTTTGAAAGGCAGTAAGGGCTGAAAAATGTATGTTTTCACTTGATTTTAATGTTTATTAGTTTTGAATGCATAGCCCCTTTAATTTATAGCCCCTTTAATTGCCCACAATGCCTTGCGAACTCCACAGCCTCACTTCCAGAGGCTGTAAGAAGCAGCAACACCGACTGTGGACGGGAACTTCAGTCGGAGGCCTCCATTAACACCACCAGAAGGGCGCTGCACTCCACATCGCCAACCCCCAGAGCCACTTTTTGCACGGTAGTGCTGTGGCCATTTTGGTTGGCTGTTAACTCGAGTTGCCATGCACAAATTTTTGCCCCATAGTCATTTTAATTCTACTCGTATTTATCTCAGGAAGTGGCTGCTGAAATATTGTTGAAACAGCTTTTAGTGCTTGTTAGCTGAGAGTTTATCAGTGTAATTTGACATTTAATTAACTGTACCTTCACTCAAGTTTCACTCTGTCTGTATTTGGTAAACTGAGCTGACAGCGTGCTCTTTCCCTTTCTGTCAAATCAACATCGGTGTTATATAGAGTTATCCTGATTAAACAGGCCTTTTAAATATTAATACCAAGAGAATACAGGGGTTTATTCGGTTCAGGGATACTAAAAGCTAACTTTACAGCAGAGCTTCTAATGAGAGTGTTATAATAAGACTATGATTAGTAAGTGTTCAGCCCATGGTGCCACGGTAAGAATTTCATTGCATATTCATATTGCATTTAGTCTTAATAGTCCAAAGCTGATTTTAGTGGATATATTGTGGGTGCTAATATTTGTAACAATTGCTTGAGCTACTTGAATTACTGTTGATATGATTTATTTTACACATTACTGAATGCCTATCGTGTGGAAAGCAATTGGAAAAAAAAATAACCAGGAGCCTAAATCTTAACATAATCTAGTTTTATTGTAGATTGTTAATTTGAATGCACAAGGTAATCTATTGTGAAGTGTCCTAAAATGGTACTGCTGATGCTAAAACTGCTTTATTATTGCGGATATAACCTTTCACTGTGATGGATCTCCAGATACAATATTTCATTGAACATCCTAGCTAATTTATAGAGAAGGGAAATCTGTAATGTCACTGCTGTTTATTATTCCATGTAATTCATACAAATGAGATAAGCACACAGACATCCCTGAAAGAGTTGCTAAAGTCAGTGCTGAAATTCCTGGGGCTGGAGATGGGACATAAGTCGGAGTTACACTTGGGGCAGTGGAGGGGGCTGGAAAATGGTCTGAATCCTGGATCCACTGGGATCCCCCACATTTGACCAAATCGAGAAATTCCAGTCAGGGAGCCATGGTCAGATCTTCTGCCATCCCCCACCCCTTCCCTGCCCCAACAGCAATGGGAATTTCTCAGGCTTTCCCAGGAAATTCTTCCTTTTGCAACCTTGGAAGGCGTCAGTGGAACTCACGCCAGTGCAGACCTGTTGAAAATCTCTTTGAGGCCTTCTAAAGGCCCCAAACCTTTACTAGAGTAAGGCAATCCAGCAGGAGCCAAATAATTCACAAAAAAATGTCTTCAGTCACTTGGGCCTCTGATGGACTCTGGCTGGGAAGGGTAGATCAGTTTGGGTTGGGGCGGCCACCGCTGATGCACCCTTGCAGGTGCCAGTGGCCCACTCCAGCTATGCACTTAACCTTGTCCCCAGAATTTGGGATGGGGTCTCCAGCCTTGGGCGAGTTGGCAGGAGGTTCCTCTCTGCTGCACTTACACTGATGGAGTGGGGCCCCAAAAATTTCCAGTGCTTTTTTTAAATTTGTCATTTTTTTCCCCTGACAATCAGCACCTGTATCCACAGTCTCCTTGCCTTTCATTTATCTCTTTCCCCTAAGTGGATTCCTTGAGACTAGTAAACATGTCTTTCATGGTTCTGTGGCCATTTTCTTTCATGAATAGAACCTAGACATGCCTTAAAATGCCTTTCGAGCAGAGTCTAGCCTAAAAGGGTTAGCTGATCCAGATAGTCCCGTGATGTATTGTCACTCCAGTGGCAGTCAAGAGGTGTTTTAAAAGTGCAACAGGCTGTTGTTGTGAAGAGTTCTGAAGCAATGGTCCATTTGATAGCAAACTAGTCATTCAGGAGACTATCTGCACCTTAGTGTTTGATCTGTGTGAATCTTGGAAGAAAGACTATTAAAAAGCAACACACACACCAAGTCAGAAAGGCTACAAAAAATGTGAAGGCCACAGAAAGGATGTGAGGGAGAATTAACCTCCGCACTATCAGCAGGACGGATAGAACAAATCTATCATTCCTTTACTTTTGTAGCAGTACTCAAACAGAAGTTGAACAGATTGTACAAAGTGCCTTTTAGCATATTCAGTGTGTTGTGTGTTTTGCCTACCATGGAATGAAACAGTTTATGAACTGAACCAAACAATACTTCATCTAGTGTTAACTCGATCTGGCTTTGGAGAGATTGAAGGTGGGCATGTACGTTCTTTGGTCCCACTACTGCGCTAGCTGATTCAAGGCAATGGGAGCCAATTTCCGTAAACAAATCAACTAACCTGTTTAAGGGAGTGACTGACAATACTAAAGCTGAGTAAATGCCTGTGGCAGACCCGAATTTGTAACAGTGACCTGCATGTGGGATAATATCAGTTGACACTTCAAATTGAACTCAGGTCTCTGAGTTCAGAGTCCAGTATTCCAATAATGAAGAATTGGTACTTTAAAGAGGCACACCGCGAAATTCGGCACCTTAGCGCTGGCAGTTAAGGCCGGTTTCGAGAAAAAAATGGCAGCTGCCTCGCTTCCGCCCACTTCCAGCATGGCCCGCTCTGGTCACCATCTTGGTGAGGGCAACAGCGCGGGTGGGGTGTGCGTGCGCCAGCAGTATGCAGAGTGGGCAGATCGTGACATTCAGCTAAATGAGGGAGCCCCACCAGCGCTATTTAAAGGGATAAATCCAACTTGCCGGTAAGTTGATTATTTCTCTTGTACTGGCTCTTGCAGAGTTTATATCAATACTGGCTTGCTGGAACACATTTATAATGTTTTTAAAGTGTGCAGGGAGTTCTGGTAGATGTTGGGAAATCATTGGCTGCTACTGGAAGGTCTCTGACTACACCACCTGCTCCTAGTCATGGGGGCTGTAGTTGCAGTCCCCCTCACACTGCAGCATGACAGGGAGATGGAGCAGAGGCAGCAAAGACAAGCTGCTCACAGAGGGAGGAAGAGGAAGCGGGGAAGGAGGGCTCTCAGCAGGAGGCCTTACCCACCTGGGGTCTTCAGGGAGCACTTCTCTTACCTGCACCTAAGTCAGGAGCAGTGTGTTCAGTGGCTCTGCTTCACCAAGGAGGTGGTCACAGCACGCTGCCCACTCTTGGAACCAGACCTGCAGCCTCAGAGCAGGGTGACAACGGCGCTGCCAGTTTTCCTTAAGGTGACCATGGCCCTGAATTTTTTCACCAGCGGAATCCATCTAGGCTGGAAATGGCGACATAGCAAACATCTCCCAGTTCGCTGTCCATTGCTGCATCCGGGAGGTCACAGAGGCTCTGTACTCCAAGAGAAGGGACTTCATTGTCTTCTCTTTAAACAGAGAGAAGCAGGAGGAGCGCGCAACTGGCTTTGCCAGGATATCGGGCTTTCCCATAGTGCAGGGCGCCATCGACGGCACACACGAGGCTTTGCGGGCGCCGCATCTCAAGGCTGAGATGTACCATAACCGCAACGGCTACCACTCTCTTAATGTGCAGTTGGTGTGTGACCCTGCCCAGTACGTCATAATGGTGAATGCCTGGTATCCTGGCAGCAGTCATGATGCTTCATCCTGTGCCAGTCCGCTGCGCCAGCAATCTTCCAGCCATCATGTCAAACCCAAGGGTGGCTGTTCGGAGACAAGGGCTATCCGCTCTACACCTGGCTGATGACTCCCATCCACAACTCCACCACACATGGCCAGCAGTCATATAATGCCATGAGGAACCTTATTGAGCAGACCATATTGGTAATAAAGCAACGGTTCCGCTGGCTTGACCACTCTCCAGTACTCACTGAAGCGGATGTCCCAATTGTTCACTATGCAGACTCCCATCCAACAACCTCCCTCACTGGGAAGTGAAGAGAAATCAAACCTACTTGACAGAAATGCTACCTCTGCACCAATTTTTAACATTCAAACCACTACAAAGATGATCTTTTTGCAATACACTTCTGTTTAATTTTGCCTGATTTAAAATAAAATCACTTTCTGTGTAAATATAATTAGTGCTAATGGCATCATGAGGTACTGAGCTATGACAGTATGAGAGCTGAATTAACCATGCACAAACAAAGCTGAAGTACCATGGACTAATGAGCAATATTAATTCTGTTTCCTCACTTTAATGTCTCCTTTATATTAAAGAGCCACTTCAAGTGGAACAACCTTAGAGCTGATGGTGCTGCACAATATGCCCCATTTATATTGCAGGGCAGCACTAGCCGCAATAGACAAACACACTTCAGGCTCAATATTAACTGCCTCTGCCAGTGTAAAGGGGTGGTAGTGGCCTGAAAATGGTGTTGGGTCACTTACTGCCCCTTTTACACTGGCACTCCAGCCACTGCCATCTTTGGTAGGGTCCTATGTTCCTATGTCATCACTGTTCACTACTTAAACAATAATTAAAGCATCTGATGAAGGGTCATCGACCTGAATCATTAACTCTGTTTCTCTCTCCACAGATGCTGCCTGACCTGCTGAGTATTTCCAGCATTTTCTGTTTTTATTTCAGATTTCCAGCATCCGCAGTATTTTGCTTTAATATTTAAAGCAGCCTGGGTAAGCCAGTTAATGAGTGAGCTGCCTAAGTATTGTCATAATACTTTGTGCTATCATCATGTCTATGTTTTAGACTCATCCTTGTTTGATATTTAATTCACCAAAATACATACTTTCCCTCTTATTACAGCTGAACTGCAATCTGACACAAATTTGCCATGCTTCTTTGCCATGTTAGCTAGTCCATCTCCTATGCTTGCAAAAATCTCTGGCATCATTCCATCAGGGCCAATCCTGTTCTGTCTCATAAGCCATGATTTAACACTGGGTGAGTGGCACACATGGGGTAGGCAGGGTGAATGCCAGGACCGCCCAACACACTGACCTGAGGCCCGGGCTATTGTAACTCCCAGGCCTCATTTATATAGACCAAGCCCAACGACCGCCCAAACCCAGCGGCAATGATGTGAGGCTGGCAGGTGGGAGCAGGTGAGCACAGTAGTCGGCCATCGGCAGGGACCCAGGGCAATGGTTCCCGGCAAGGTAAGGGGGAGGGGGTCTGAGGCAATGGCGGGAAGCCTGGGCAGAGGTGATCCAAGGATTCCTTGTGGGGCCGGAAGAGTTACTTTTTCAGCCCTCTTCTGGGCCTGCTGCTCCTTGGGGCCGGGTTTTGCTGGCAAGGCTGGCACCTTGTTGCTGCAGGTTAAAATGTGGTTGGGTTCTGAATGACATCAGCAGACCCCCACTTTTGAATCTGATTGAGGTCCTCACTTACCTCAGACGAGGGCCTCACGCTGCCTGAAATGCGCCTGTTAAAATGATGTGTGCAGCGTGGATTCGGTGAGTGCCACGCTGCCTATATTTTAACTCCCCATAAGACCCATTCTCGTCAGGCACAGAGGGTTGAAATCGGGGTTTTAATTTCACTTTTGTACTATTTAGAAATAATTGTTAGATAGCTGATAGAGTTCGGAGCTGCCAACTAAAGGCTTTAAATTTGAATTAAAACTTTGAGTACCAATTCAAAATCCATTACCATCACAGGAAGCCTTTAACAGTTCTTAACAGGCTGACATTGATATTACATCATTTGTGCACATTAGTTTAAGGGGAGGTTAAGGGGGATAAGGTGGAATAGTATGGGGTCGTACATGATTGAATAGGATGCACATTTCATTTTCTAGAGCAGGGGCACTGAGATTTTGGGTTGTAGTTCTTACTAATTCCAGACAGTCACAATCTATGAAGACTGACACATTTTGTGCATAGAGATTTTGAAATAAGTGGGACAGAAGCATTAACCAAGGACATGTTCGACTGTAAGAAGCAGAACGTTAGATGACACCAGGGATTGAAAGTGGATTTGAGAAAGCTAGGTGTTTGGGTCACAGTGCCTGTTATTCCAGACACTGTCAACAAGAAAGCCAAAGCAATTAGCGCATAGCCATGATTCCTAATAATGTAATAATAAGTAAATATGTCGGCTTTGGTCGGCACAGGTGGTCCAATTTCAGAATATGACACTGGCTTTCAAGACATGTAATGTAATTTTTAACTGACAAAATGGCTTACGGGGCTATTATCATTCTCAGTTGTTCATATTGAAACTAGTATTATGGTAACGTGCACATTACTGTGCCATATTTAATTATTGTCATCTTTCTTTATTTTGGGTGGTGTTTATGTTTCTGAATACTCTGTATTCATTAACAAGTTGAGGAACTGATTTGGAGGGAGAAAAGAACAAGGCAGTCAAAATTAATAAAGACGTTGGTATCTAAAATTGGCGCAATCAATGTCGAGCACTGATGCTGTCATGCAACAGTCAAGACCATATTGGCTACAGTATTGCCAAATTTGCAGGTATATGTGGATTTTAATGAACTTTTTAAACTTGTAGTTATTGAATATAGATGATTGTGAACACAAGGCTCAATCAGTGTCTTTGTGCAGATGATCAGTTCTGCACTCCCATACTTCAATGTTTTTGATAAGTTGCGCATTAAGCCGCCCAGCAGGATCTCCATTCATTCTGTAACTGACACAGGATTCTTCAGTGTGTGATTGACAATGAGACATAACACAGTCTGAGACCCTCTTGGTGTAATGTTTTAAAATATCCTATTCCCAGTCCTTTTCAGGAGGTTCGGAAGACATGCCATAACAGGGCAGGGAGTTCTCTACGCTTGTACTAAACATCCAATTCTCTATTTTTGCAATTGATTTCTTTGCTAAGTCATTTGTACCAGTTCTAGCCTCATGAAACAACAGCTCAACATTTTTTTGAATTATAATTAATTTAGGCCAGAATTTTCCCTACCTGGGCGGGTCTGGTGGGCGGTGGCCATGGCAGATCGCGACCCCATTGCTGGCTCCATCCCGCTGCACAAAATGACTTTACGTCAATAGGGCCTATTAAACCCGCCCTGCGTGTTACCCGGCCCAATGAAATGGTGTGGGTCTGATGACATTACCCATGACGCGTTTTCAGCTGGGATATTTAAAGGGGCCATGGCCACACTACATTTGAAGTTTCATCTAAAATAGTGCAGTTAGTGCACGACAGCATTGGAGTGCTGCAAACACTTTGGAAATGACTGCACAGAGTCAGAGGACTGCCTCCACAAGCATATGGAGGGAGTCAGGTTCCCCAATGACTCCCTCCATATGCTTATGGAGGGAGTCAGAGCACGCAGGGAGGTCCTCTTCCCTTCCAATGGGCAGAAAAGACCTCCCCAGGAGACAAAAAGAGCCTGGCTCCAAATTGCCGAGGAGGTCAACAGCAGGGATGTGTTCAGGAGGACCTGGGTGCAGTGCCAGAAACATTTCAATGATCTCATTAGATCAGGAAAGGTGAGTACAAAGCGACACTCACCTTCATCCTGCTGTGCCTCTCATCACATCCCCATCACACTGCCTTCCCAACCCTACTCCTGCCCATCCTTATTCACACCAACATATCTTACACATCCACCCATCCCTCTCTCTATCTACATTATCACATCCCCATCTCACTGGCCACCCCTCACACTCACCCTTATCCTAGTGCAATCATACCAACTAACAACACGCAAGGAAGCCACTTGGCTTTCGCACCCCACTCCATCATAGTCTCCCTCTAAAGATCTAATCCATCCAATCCTTACACTCATTCCATCACTCTCACTCAACCTTCTCTTCTTTCCCTCCTTGCTGGAAAAGAGAGCACAAAATAAGAGCGAGAGAGAGAGAACCAGCAGTAGCCCTCCATCATTTGCAAACCTTACAACAGCAGAGGAGGTCTGCTTTCGAAATATCTGGAGTCGCTGAGCAACTGGAGGTGGGAGACGGAAAGAGGGGGTCATCTCAGCAACCTGGTGACAGAGTTACATCTCATACAGCTACATGTCATACATCAGTCACTCATATGGGGACTGATGTCAGCAGCCATGTGCATAATGGTATCTGTATGACATATCTAACTCATCTTTTTACTCTCCCACAGGTCCATCAATAGCCCCCACCATTGCCCAGGAGGAAGAGGAAGACAACTCCTCAGAGGAGCCTCCAGCCTCTGAGGGCACACCATCACCAGACGTAAGCGCACCCAGCACCAGCACAGATACGCACACCTGGGTGGGTCCCATGTGACATAGAGTAGTGTTGTTACCTGGTGTCTCACAACTCACAAGTGAGCAAGAGCAGATGGTGGAGATAGGGTCAGCAGTGGAGAGTCTTCACCAGAGGGCACAGGACGCTCGTAACTCTGCTCAGCTGCATGCAGACCCTGAGCCTCAGGGCCATCCAGAAAGAGGACGATCCTGGAGGTGCAGAAAGGAGTGCAGGGGCCTCTTGAAGGTTTTGTGAGCGCGATGTCTGCAAATGTTCAGAGAATGGAGGAGTCCATCTCCAACATGTGCACCACCGTGTCGCAGGCGATGGCGACTGTAGGCTCTTCCATGGATAGGATGGCCACCTACATGGAGCAGCTAATGCACCACTCACAGGAGCACATGGTCTCTATGGAGAATAGATGGCAGAGGCTCATAGACCTCCTCTCTAGGAGGGATATAAATGTAGATGTAGGTCCTCATGGCCCCACTGATGTGCAGCAAGGTGCTCTCCAGCTCCTTGGCAGCAGGGAAGTGAGCAGGCTGCCTCTACCTCTGCTGAAGCCACAGGGGTAGCACCTCGTAGAAGCACGTGGAAGAGAAAGATAACACGCAAGTAAATTCACAAGGTTAGCCACTTGGGTGTTTTATCCAATGTAAATGTAAAGTTTCCGTTAATGTGCTGCCAAACATAAAAATCTTTATTTTCAACACTTTCCAGTCCTGGACAGATTTGTGAGCACCTTTGGAAGTGGCTTAGTGAGTTGCAGTGAATGGTGAGACATAACGGTACCTCCAGCAATGGTGGTGAGTGTGAAAGGAATGATTTGGTCATTGTAAGGATGCTTTATGGTGTTGGTCTGGGGTGGTGTCAACCTGACGCATCATGTGGCAGCCATATGGGTGTATAGTGTAAAGTTAAGTAAATCTGGCCATGATGAGGCCATCCCTGGCCTCCCAGGCAACAATGTGCTCGGGTGTTGATGCCCTCTGTCCTGTGCAGCATCAGGTGATTGCGGAGAAGGTTGGTGTTGTGGTTGTTGGTGCTGCTGGTGTGCCTGGTGATGCTGGTGTTGGGGCTTATTGTGGTCAGATTCTGAGGAACAAGGTGAGACAGTATAAATGGCACCCATGTTGATGGAATACATGGCAGGTGAAGTAGAGATGACAGAAGCAATCCGTCAATGGTGAGAGAGGTTCTTCCAGTGAGGTGAGATTGGAGGTAGACTTTGTTGGAAAGATTGCAGCCTGCAGAAAGCTCAATCTGTGCTGGCAATGCAGTGAGTAACAGCTTCTGTCTGAGGAAAGTGATCAGCTGTCAGGTGGGAGCTTTTATACTACATTTGATGCTGTCAACTAATCAGCTGGAGCAATGGCCACTCAACTCCCACCTCAAATTGACAGACATGGTCCCTGAGCCGCATGAGTCCTGTGGGCATCCAGTGAAATTGGAAAGGTAAGGTTAAAAAGACTCTTAAGTGTCTGACAACAAGCTAATAATCCTTTAAATTGGGTCGCCCACCTCTGCCGGTTGGGTTGCTACCACGCTGACAGATGCGCCCGAGGGAAAGACGTGTGGGGTCGGGATGACGGCGGGTTCCCGACCTGCTCCCAGAAATTTCAACTTTTCCACCCGACCCGCCTCCGATCGCGCCCGCATGGACCCCGGAAAATTCCGGCCTAAGTCTTTTGTAGAAAACTTCAGTTGTTCATTGAACTGTTTGTTACCTTTACAATACTGTGTAACTAAAATTCTGCACTGGTAGAATCTATAATATATTGTGCTGGATTTTGTGGTTAACATCAAATGAATGGCAGGAGCTGTTCATTACACTTGCACTTTCCCATACATTCTCAGCCAACTATCGAAACATCGGCGGCACCCTCTACAGAGCATCTGTGATTTGTGTGAACAGGGAAAGCAACTGAGTATCTCCTTAACCAATCAGATTGTAAAATCGTTAATGAGCACCGCAGAGTCTGAACCAGAAGTGTTGGGTAGAATATTGAATTCAATGTCAAATCAGGTACAGAAAGCGAAATAGAGAGGGGAAGAAAAATTGGATTAAGAGAGAGACGAGAGACAGAAAGAAAAAGTAAAATAAATCTTTTATTTTTTTTTACTTTTTAAAATCACCAACAATAATTAAAATCTGAAGGAATGAGACTCCACACTTGTAAAAGTTAATTTTGAGTTCCAGAGAGGCAGTTTGGCAAAAATTAAGGCTTATCACGCCAATAACAGGGTACTTGCATCTGAGTAGACAAGCTCTAACTTTTTATGGTGAGTTTAGTCTGTATCTATGAGGTAAGTACAGCAGCTTCACACCGTTCAATATATTTGAATGGTGAGTCAGACAGCGACATTACGTTTTCGGGAGGGTTTTGCAAGAGCAGGGCATCTCGGACAGCAACTTCCGTATTTTCACGTTTACCTGCGCATGTGTGGTCACAGGAAGTTGCTGTCCGGTTTCCACGTAAGCAATGGTGAGCACTGTTAGCCTCACTGATATTTCTACTGCAATATCTGGCCTATAAGGTAATGAATACCCTGGTAACCGAGTGCAAAAAATAATTCTCTTATTCCTACCACGTGAACAGTGCTTTTTTTAAAAGAAAAATCTTTGTTGAAAAAAAAATCTTGTTTTTTGCTGCCAATAATTTGGAATTTGGTGCCGACAGTGCCATTGGGCACTGGTGACCCAGATTAGCAGGCACTATTGTCTCTGGCCTTTCCGGACTTGTTTTGCTTTTGGCCAAAAAATTTGTCATTACGGCCCCAAAACATATTTAAATGAAATAGTGGTCCCATAGTGCATTTAGAGAGCCTGAATAACACTCCAGCCACTCACTGCCCATATAAAGCAGGTGCTGGCTGTTAGGCCCGTACAACCATGTTGGAACCTCTTCTTAGAAGGGAGTTGCTTGGTAGTTATTGTAATTATGTCGTGACAAATTCTGACACTGATTTATTTTGGTTTTACCACTAAAGCAATTATTACCTTGTTAAAGATGGCCACCAACTCCCATTCAGACTCTCAATGGCAACTGGCCCTGGCTCTGGAGGACAAAGACAGGTGTATTTACACCTTAGATGCTCAAGACTTGGCTACCCTTACCACACCACTTATGTATACAGGCCATGGCAATCTTGCCTGGATATGTCTGGGGAGAACTGCAATTGGAGACTTTGATTCAGACCTGAAACCAGATCTTGAAACCAAGTGAGTTCCGCCTTGAACGTTTTTGCCACTGATTCTTTCCAAGTAACAAAGGAGGTAGCTGTCAAATCTCCCAACCATTGCACATTTGCATCATACAAGTGACAGATGCATTATTTGCCCAGGCTGGGGATTTCATTTTCTTTTAGTTCATTCTCGTGGTGTGGGCATCAATGACAAGTTGGCCTTGAGAAGGTGAGCCTTCTTCTTGAATCGCTACAGTCTGTGTGGTGAAGGTACTCCCATAGTGCTGTTAGGGAGGGAGTTCCAGGATTTTGACCCAGTGATGAGGACAGATCGGCGATATATGTCCAAGTCAGGATGGTGTGTGACTTGAAGGGGAACCTGGAGTTGATTATGTTCCCATGCACCTGCTGCCCTCGTCCTTCTAGGTGGTAGAGGTTGCGGGTTTGGGAGGTGCTATCGAATAAGCCTTGGTGAGTTGCTGCAATGCATCTTGTAGATGGTAAACACTGCAGCCACAGTGAACCAGTGGTGGAGGGAGTGGATGCTTGAGATGGTGGATGGGGTGACGATCAAGCGGGCTGCTTTGTCCTGGATAGCATCAAGCTTCATAAGTGTTGTTACAGCTGCACCCATCCAGGCAAGTGGAGAGTATTCCATCACACTCCGCACTTGTGCCTTGTAGGTGGCAGAGAGGCTTCGAGGAGTCAGAAGGTGAGTCACTCACCGCAGAATACCCAGCCTCTGACCTGCTCTAGTAGCCACAGCATTTATGTGGCTGGTCCGGTTAAGTTTCTGGTCAATGGCAAGTCCCAGGATATTGATGGTGGAGGATTTGGTGATGGTAATGCCAATGAATGTCAAGGGGAGGTGGTTGTACTCTCTCTTGTGGGAGATCGTCATTGTTTGGCACTTGTGTGGCGCAAATATTACTTGCCAGTTATCAGCCCAAGCTTGGATGTTGTCCAGGTCTTGCTGCATACGGGCATGGACTGCTTCATTATCTGAGGAATTGTGAATAGAGATGAACACAGTGCAATCATCAGCAAACTTTTGACCTTATGATGGAGAGAAGGTCATTGATGAAGCATCTGAAGATAGTTGGGCCGAGGACACTGCCCTGAGGAATGCCTGCAGCGATGTCCTGGGGCTGTGATGATTGGCCTCAAACAAACACAACCATTTCCTTTGTGCTATCTATGACTCTAGCCATTAGAGAGTATTCCCTCTGATCCCCATTGATCAAGATTGTGGGTTCAAGTCCCAATCCAGGGACCTGAGTACAAAAATCTGTGCTGCCACTCCAGTGCAGTGCTGAGGGAGTGCTGCACTGTCGGAGGTACCATCTTTCAGATGAGATGTTAAACCGAAGCTCCATCTGCCCTCTCAGGTGGACGTAAAAGATCCTATGGCACTATTTCGAAGAAGAGCAGAGGAGTTATCCTCGGTGTCCTAGCCAATATTTATCCCTCAATCAACATCACTAAAACACATTATATGGTCATTATCACTTTGCTGTTTGTGGGAGCTTGCTGTGCACAAATCGGCTGCCATGTTTCCTACATTACAACAGTGACTACACTCCAAAAAGTACCTCATTGGCTGTAAAGCACTTTGGGACATCCGGGGGTCGTGAAAGGCACTGTATAAAGGCAAGTCTTTCTTTCTTTTGACTTCAGTTTTACTAGGGTTTACTAGTTTTGGAGCACAGGTCTTCAGCACTACAGCCAGGATGTTGTCGGGAATCGTAACCTTTGCTGCATCCAGTGCATTAAGCTGTTTCTTGATATCACGTGGAGTGAATCGAATTGGCTGAAGACTGACTTCTGTGATGGCGGGGACCTCAGGAGGATGCCGAGTAAGGATCATCCACTCGGCATATTTCCCTATATAAACCAACCAGCAATACAAAAGGCTGGGTTTTCCAAAGTGAAGGGCATTATTGATGCCATTAAGATTCCCGAGAATATCCTGGCTGTAGTGCTGAAGACCTGTGCTCCAAAACTAGCCATGCCGCTAGCCAAGCTGCTCCAGTACAGCTACAACATTGGCAGCTACCTAGCATTTTGGAAAATTGCCCAGGTATGTCCTGTCCACAAAAAGCCTGACCAATTAATATGACCATATAGTTTCCAACCCCTAATGCCACTGCCTTCATGAACAAAAAGGGATTCCACACCATGAATGTGCAGTTGGTCTATGACTATAGGTACAAATTCAGGCACATTAATGCCAGCTACTCTGGTGGCTGTCGTGATTGTTTTATTTTATCGCAGTCGATGATACCTCCATTATTTCAAAGGCCCTCAAGACTATTTGAGTGGATGCTTGCTGTGGGACAAAAGCTATTCACTGGGGTCAGGCTCAGAAATAGGTAATACATGAAGAAAGATAAATGAGGCATATAATGGAGCAGACTATGTTAAAGCAAAGTCTCAGAGGCCTCCACTGATTAGGGGGAGTCTTGCAGTATAGCGAGGCCAAGCTATTTAAGATCATTGCAGCCTGCTGCACTTTACACAATTTTGGGTATTGCCATAAAACAGGTAGAAGAAGGGAGGAAGTCTGAACAGTGGCAGAAGAGGACCCAGACCATGAGCCAGAATAGATGTCTGCAGAACCAACCATTCACACAAGTACAGTCTTAAGCTAGGTTCTAATGGACATTTTCATAGAATCATAGAATGATACAGCACAGCCCATTGTGCATGTGTCAGCTCTTTGGTTGAGCTATCCAATTAATTCCACTCCTCTGCTCTTTCCCCATATTCCTGTAATTTTTTCCCTTCAAGTATTTATCCAATTCTCTTTTGAACGCCACCATTGAATCTGCTTTCACCATCCTTTCAGGCAGTGCATTCCAGATCACAACACGCTGTGTAAAAACTGTTTACTCATGTTGCCTCAGGTTCTTTTGCCAATCACCTTCAATCTATGTCCATTGGTTACCAACCCTTCTGCCACTGGAAACAGTTTCTCCTTATTTACTCTATCAAAACTGTTCATGATTTTGAACACCTCTATCAAATCCCCTCTTAACCTTCTCTGCTCTAAGAAGAATAACCCCAGCTTCTCCAGTCTATCCACATAACTGAAGTCCCACATCCCTGGTACCATTCTAGTAAATCTCTTTTGCACCCTCTCCAAGACCTTGACATCCTTCCTAATGTGTGGTGACCAGAATTGAACACATTACTCCAGTTGAGGCCGAACCAATATTTTATAAAAGTTTAGCATAATTTCCTTGCTTTTGTACTCTTTTCCTCTATTAATAAAGCCAAGGATCCCATATGCTTTTATAACAGCTTTCTCAACTTGTCCTGCCACCTTCAAAGATTTGTGTACATACACAGCCAGGTCTCTCTCTTCCTGCACTCCCTTTTGTACTATTTAGTTCATATTGTCTCTCTCCTCATTCTTCCTACCAAAATGTATCACTTCACACTTCTCTGCGTTAAATTTCAGCTGCCATGTGTCTGCCCATTTCACAAGCCTGTGTATGTCCTCCTGAAGTCTTTTACTATCCTCATTGTTTACTACATTTCTGAGTTTCGTATCATCTGAAAACTTTAAAATTATGCCCTGTATATCTAAGTCCAGGTCATTAATATATATGCAAAAGAGCAGTGGTCTGAATACCGATCCCTGGGGAACACCATTGTATACCTCCCTCCAGTCTGAAAAACAACTGTTCACCACTTCTCTCTGCTTTCCGTTCCTTAGCCAATTTTGTATCTGTGCTGCCACTGTCCCTTTAATCCCATGGGCTGTAATTTTGGTAGCATGTTTATTATGTGATACTTTGTCAAGCGCCTTTTTGAAAGTCCATATACACAAACATCAACCGCACTATCTTCATCAACCCTGTCTGTTACTTCATCAAAGATCTCGATTAAGTTAATCAAACAGGATTTGCCTTTAACAAATCCATGCTGACTTTCATTTATTAGCCCATACTATTCCAAATGCCAATTCATTTTGTCCCGGTTTACTGTCTCTAAAAGTTTCCCCACGACCGATTCTAGGCTGACTGGCCTGTAGTTGTCGGGTTTATCCCTCTCCACTTTTTTAAACATGGGTGTAATGTTTGCAATCCTCCAGTCCTCTGGCACCACCTCCATATGCAAGGAGGATTGGAAGATTGTGGCCAGAGCCTCCGCAATTTCCACCCGGCCTGGTGACTTATTTCCTTTGAGGACTGCCAACTTTTTAAGTACCTCTTTATTTATTTTATTCTATGCAATATTGCCTCCTCCTTTATTGCTACATTGGCAGCGTCTTCTTCTATAGTAAAGACAGATGCAAAGTACTCATTTAGTACCTCAGCCATGCCCTCTGACTCCACAAGAATGTTTCCTTTTTGGTCCCTAATCGGTCCCACCCTTCCTTTGACTACCCTTTTACTATTTATATGTTTATAAAAGACTTTTGGGTTCCCTTTAAGTTAGCCACTAAGCTATTCTCATTCTCTCTCTTTGCCTCTCATCTTCCATTTTTTAGATTGCCTCTGTACTTTCTATATTCAGCTTGGTTCTCAACTGTATTATAAACCTTACAATTATCATAAGCCTCCTTTTTCTGTCTTAATTTAAACGCTATACCTTTAGTCATTCATGGTGTTCTTTGGATGCGCTTCCTTTTCCCCTCACAGGCATGTGTCCACTCTGTACATGAATCATCTCTTCTTTCAAGGCCTCCCATTGTCTTGCATACAAATGTTTGCAAGGCCATCTGCAGTCTCCCCCACTGAAAGTCAGCAACCTTCCACCAGCTGCAGCCACTGGGGCAGCACTGCATAGAAGCACTAGGACAGGCAAAGGCACACTCAGGACAGTCACTAAGGGAATGCACAAGGGTGATTCATTGATTTTTTGATTTAATATTTGATGTATAAAGTTGGATTGGAATCTTTGCTTTGTGATGGCTTTTATTTCAGCATTGTGGCCAAGAGGGCACTGTGATGGTCATTAACAGAGGGAAGGTAAGGTATGGGACAAATGTTGAAAGAGGAATTGGGGTTGCATTCACTCGTACTGCAGGCAGATGATTTGATCCCAGATATCCCGACCAGAAAGGTCCAGGGTTGCCTCCTGACTTCCGCATCCTCTCCTGCTCTTCCGCATCCTCTCCTCCTCTTCCGCATCCTCTCTCCTCTTCCGCTTCCTCCTCTTCCGCTTCCTCCCAAGAACATAAGAACAGAAGAATTAGGAGCAGGAGTAGGCCATACGACCCTTCGAGCCTGCTCCACCATTCAATAAGATCATGGCTGATCTTCGACCTCAACTCCACTTTCCCGCCCAATCCCCATATCCCTTGATTCCCCATGAGTCCAAAAATCTATCTAACTCAGCCTTGAATATACTCAATGACTCAACATTCACAGCCCTTTGGGGTAGAGAATTCCAAAGATTCACAGCCCTCTGAGTGAAGAAATTTCTCCTCATCTCAGTCTTAAATGGCCGACCCCTTATCCTGAGACTACGCCCCCTAGTTCTAGGCTCTCCAGCCACGGGAAACAACCTCTCAGCTTCTACCCAGTCAATCCCCCTTAGTATCTTATATGTTTCAATGAGATCACCTCTCATTCTTGTAAACTCCAGACAGTATAGGCCCAATCTCTCCTCATAGGACAACCCTCTCATCCCAGGGATCAATCTAGTGAACCTTCATTGCACCGCCTCTAAGGCAAGTATGTCCTTCCTCAGATAAGGAGACCAAAACTGTGCACATTACTCCAGGTATGGTCTCACCAAAGCCCTGTACAATTGTAGTAAGACTTCCTTACTCTTGTACTCCAACCCCCTTGTAATAAAGGCCAACATGCCATTTGCCTTCCTAATTGCTTGCTGTACCTGCATGCTAACTTTCTGTGTTTCCTGTACGAGGACACCCAAACCTCTCTGAACCCCAACATTTAATTCTTTCTCATCATTTAAAAAATATTCTGTTTTTCTATTCTTCCTACCAAATTGAATAACCTCACATTTCCCGACATTATACTCCATCTGCCACCTTAATGGCCAGTCACTTAACCTGTCTATATCCCTTTTCAGGCTCTTTGTGTCCTTCTCACAGCTTACTTTCCCACCTAGCTTTGGATCATCACCAATCTTGGATACATTGCACTTGCTCCCTACATCTAAGTCATTAATATAGATTGTAAATAGCTGAGGCCCAAGCATTGATCCTTGAAGCAACCCACTAGTTACAGCCCGCCAACCAAAAAATGACCCGTTTATCCCTACATTGTTTCCTTTCGTTAACCAATTCTCTATCCATGCTAATATATTAACCCCAACCCTGTGATCTTGCATAGCAACTTTTTATGTGGCACCTTATTGAGTGCCTTTTGGAAATCCAAATATACTACATCCACTAGTTCCCCTTTATCTACCCTGCTAGTTATATCCTCAAAAAACTCTAATAAATTTGTTAAACATGATTTCCCTTTCATAAAACCATGTTGACTCTGCCTAATCCTCCTTCTCTTCCTCCTCCTCCTCTTCCTCCTCCTCCTCCTCCTGCTCCTGAGCTCGTGGCCGTATCCCTCATGGCAAGGACTGTGCCCTCATGATGGTCAAGTTGTGGGTGATACAGCAGACCACCACGAATCGGGAGACACGTTCAGGTGAGTACTGTAGGGCTCCTCCAGAGCAGTCGAGACAGTGGAACTAATTGCTTCAGCACCCCAATGGTCTTCTCTATGATGTTTCATGTGGCAGCATAGCTCTCATTGTACACATGCTGGCCACGTGTGTTTGGGTTGTGGAGCGGAGGCATGAGCCTGGTGGTAAAGTGATAGCCCTTGTCGCCCAGTAGCCACCCTCTGGTTTGTCGTGATGGTGCAAAGACTGAGGCAACAGCGGGCTGGTGCATAATAAAAGCATCATGGTTGCTGGCAAGATACAGGGCATTCACCATCGTGATGTACTGAGCATGGTCACATACCAACTGCACATTCAACGAGTAGAAACCTTTGCGGTCACAGTACATCTCAGTATTTATATACGGTGCCCGCAAAGCCATATGCATGCTGTCAATGGCGTCCTGCACCATGGGTAAGTTTGCTATCATGGCAAAGCCACATGTATGCTCCGTCTGCTTCTCTCTGGTCAGATAGAAGACAATGAATTCCCCTCTCCTGGCATAAAGAGCATCTGTCACCTCTATTATGTAGCTGTGGATGGCGAACTGTGAGATATTACAGATATTGCTTGCTCCTGCCTGGAAGGATCCTGATGCGAAGAAATTCAGGGCCACGGTCATCTTCATCCAATGGCAGTGCTGTCCTTGCCCTGGTGTGAGGCTGCAGGTCTGGTTGCAAGAGGTGGCAGAGTTCTGTGAGCACCTCCTTCATAAAGCACAGATGCCTCACACACTGCTCCTGGCTCAGGCTGAGGTAAGAGAATTGCTCTCGGAAGACCCTAGGTGGGTAAGGCTTCCTGCTGAGAGGCCTTCTCCCCCTCTTCCTCCTCCCCCAGTGAGCAACTTGTCCTCTTCTTTGCTGCCTCTGCTCTATCTCCATGTCATGCTGCAGGCCAAGGGGGATGACAACTAGAGCCCCCATGACTGGGACAAGTGGTCTGACTAGAACCCTTGAATCCAGAAGCAAGGCCTTCTCCACTTGCAGCACCACTCCCTGTCAGCTCACCAACTTTAAATAACACTAGTAATCTCCAAACACTTTCACAAACTTACGCAGAGCCAGTGGAAGTCAAAAAGCAAGTTACCTGAAAGTTGTTGATGATCCCTTTAAATATCGCTGGTCGGGGGTCCTTCCTGCTGCTGAATGCATGTTCAGCTGTGTGAGGTTAAGACAGGGTGTTAGTTCCAGCGATGACGACGAAAGTGGCAGCGCTGATGTCAAATTAGCGCTGCATGCTGATTAACGTCACGATCTGCGTATTACCATACGTCCAGCGCACGCTCCTAACGGCCATGCTACGGCCCTCACCAAGGTGGCGTCCACACAGTCTGCACCAGAAGTGTGTGCGCGCTGCTCGGACACCATTTTTGACCCAATTCGGCATCCGTAGCGCCCAAACAATGGACGTAACGCAACCCAATTTCTAGGCATTTGTCTCACAGGTGTACACAATTAGCAATAACACTTTTGTCAACAAAATATAGGTGGAGATAATCAGTTGCCTCATAGAACACAAAACAAAAGTTACAACAGGTGTAATTGAAACATGCTTCCATATTACATAAATACACACACACACCCTACTTTTGAAAAATTAAGGTAAATTTTACCTCAGCAGAGCTTTTTAAATTTGTCTTCTCTTTTTTCAAAAATTTTTGAAGAAAAGCTGAGCAGGAAGTGTTGGGAGGTGAAGAAAAGGATCTCATCAGTCGATGCATCCTGGGAAATTAGAAAAACTGCATCTGCTCAGGCTGCACATTAGACAGTTCAGTTATTGAGGAAACAAGTGTTGTTTGAAAATTTTCTCAGAAAGCATTTTGAGCAATTTATGGCAGCCAAATGGCCAGATTGTATAAAATTGTGTCGTGGCACCTTTAACAGTGCCACCTACAGTTATAATTTGTACTGCAGGTACTTATAATTGGCCCGGATTTTGCAATTGGGATAACGGAAAGGCGAACAGCGCTCACCGTTATAACGATGTAAATCGTACAGAAACTTCAGACATGCGCAGTTAAATGTGGAAATCTGGAAGTTGGTGTCAGAGAGACCCTGCTCCTCCACAGGATGCGCTGTAACAGTCCTCGCCGATAGACTCGGCACTGAAATCAATGTAATGGCATGAAGTTGCAGTACTTACCCACTAGTTAGAATCATAGAATAGAATCATAGAATGGTTACAGCACAGAAGGAGGCCATTTGGCCCGTCGAGCCCGTGCCGGCTCTCTGCAAGAGTTCTTCAGCTAGTCCCACTCCCCTGCCCTTTCCCCGCAGGTACTTCTCCAATTCCCTTTTGAAAGCCGCGATTGAGTCTGCCTCCACCACCCTTTCAGGCAGTGCATTCCAGATCATAACCACTCTCTGCGTAAAAAAGTTTTTCCTCATATTACCTTTGGTTCTTCTGCCAATCACCTTAAATCTGTGTCCTCTGGTTCTCGACCCTTCCGACAATGGGAACAGTTTCTCTCTATCTACTGTGTCTAGACCCCTCATGATTTTGAACACCTCTATCAAATCTCCTCTCAACCTTCTCTGCTCTAAGGAGAACAACCCCAGCTTCTCCAGTCTATCCACGTAACTGAAGTCCCTCATCCCTGGAAACATTCTTGTAAGTCTTTTCTGCACCCTCTCTAAGGCCTTCACATTCTTCCTACAGTGCGGTGCCCAGAATTGGATTCAGTACTCCAGTTGAGGCAGAACCAGTGTTTTATAAAACTTCATCATAACTTCCTTGCTTTTGTACTCTATGCCTCTATTTATGAAATTGAGAGGTCGCACAACACCAGGTTATAGTCCAACAGTTTTATTTGAAATCACAAGCTTTCGGAGCTATTGATCACCCCTTCCTCACCTGAGGAAGGGGCGATCGATAGCTCCGAAAGCTTGTGATTTCAAATAAAACTGTTGGACTATAACCTGGTGTTGTGCGACCTCTCAATTTTGTCCACCCCAGTCCAACACCGGCATCTCCGCATCATGACCTCTATTTATGAAGCCCAGGATCCCGTATGCTTGTTTAATTGCTTTCTCAACCTGCCCTGCCACCTTCAATGATTTGTGCACATATACCCCCAGGTCTCTCTGTTCATGCATCCGCTTTAGGATTGTACCCTTTAGTTTATATTGCCTCTCCTCATTCTTCCTACCAAAATGTATCACTTCGCACTTTTCTGCATTAAATTTCATCTGCCACGTGTCCACCCATTTCACCAGCCTGTCTATGTCCTCTTGAAGTCTATCACTATCCTCCTCACTGTTCACTATACTTCCAAGTTTTGTGTCATCTGCAAATTTTGAAATTGTGCCCTGTACACCCAAGTTTAAGTCATTAATATATATCAAGAAAAGCAGTGGTCCTAGTACCGACCCTTGGGGAACACCACTGTATACCTTCCTCCAGTCTGATAAACAATTGTTCACCACTACTCTCTGTTTCTTGTCACTTAGCCAATTATGTGGCACTTTATCAAATGCCTTTTAGAAGTTCATGTACACCACATCAACCGTATTGCCCTCATCAACCCTCTCTGTTGCCTCATCAAAAAACTCAATCAAGTTAGTTAAACAGGATTTGCCTTTAACAAATCCGTGCTGGCTTTCCTTAATTAATCCACACTTGTCCAAGTGACTGTAAATTTTGTCCCAGATTACAGTGGGAAAAATTCGGAATCAACCATTTTGAGGCGCTAACATCGCCTGGACGCTAACTTTAGCGCCTGGCGCTAATTAGTGCTGGTGACAGCGAAATTGAGTTTTAGCGCCCAAGGAGGGAATTGGAGCGCAAATCAAACACTCCACTTCCTTCTTAGGACACTAACGTCGGAGAGCAGGGCGGAGACTTCAGCAGTGCTGCACACTGGGCCGTGCAGCGCTGCCACATTCAAAGGCTCCTTCCCTACCTTAAAGGGAAGGGCCATCGCTGCAGGCTCTGCAATTTAAAAAGTACCTGCCTGGACCACCAAGGCAGCTGCGATCCCACACGATCAGCCCGGCATTCAAACAGAGTGCCAGTCTGATCGATCGCGGGCAGGAACCCGCGAAAAAACTAGAAGAGGAAAGGTAAGTTTTGTTTTTTTTACTTACCTCGGCAACCTCGCCTTTAATCATCGCCCCCGAAGCGGCCGGCCGACCGATGCACGCCGACTGCAGCTGTTGGGGTTTTCGACTGGCGTTGCTGCAGGGGGCGCAAGTCAATTTCGGGTCCGCGTTGCTACCGGGTCGAGTCGCACGGTGATGACGTCACGATCTCCAGGTGAAGGAGATTGGGGCACAACGCCATAGCGCAGCTGCAAAGCTCCTGCTGAATAAAACTCCTGGTGGCGCTAATGACAGGCGCAAAAGCACCCAATTTCACCCCCATTGTTTCTAAAATCTTCCCCACTACCGAGGTTAAACTGAATGGCCTGTAGTTGCTGCGTTTATCCTTACACCCTTTTTTGAATAAGGGTGTAACATTTGCAATTCTCCAGTCCTCTGGCACTACCCCCGTATCCAAGGAGGATTGGAAGATTATGGCCAGTACCTCCGCAATTTCCACCTTTACTTCCCTCAGCAGCCTAGGATGCATCCATCTGGTCCTGGTGACTTATCTACTTTAAGTACAGCCAACCTTTCTAGTATCTCCACTTTATCAATTTTTATCCCATCCAGTATCTTGACTACCTCCTCTTTCTTCTCTTCTTAGGCAGTCCCTTGGAACCGAGGATGACTTGCTTCCACATTAAAAATGAGTTCTCAGTGACTGAGGAGTCCAATGCGGGACCTACAGTCTCTGTCACAGGTGGGGCAGACAGTGGTTGAAGGGACGAGTGGGTGGGGTGCTTGGGTTGACGTGCGCTCCTTCCGCTGTTTGTGCTTAGCTTCTGCTTGCTCCCGACGAAGAGACTCGAGGTATTTGGCGCCTTCCCGAATGCTTCTCCTTCACTTTGTACAGTCTTGGGCCAGGGATTCCCAGGTGTCGGTGGGGATGTTGCACTTTTTCAAGGAGGCTTTGAGGGTGTCCTTGAAGCGTTTCCTCTGCCCACCTGGGGCTCTCTTGCCGTGTCAGAGCTCCGAGTAGAGCGCTTGTTTTGGGAGTCTCGTATCGGGCATGTGGACGATGTGACCCGTCCATAGGAGCTCATCGAGCGTGGTCAAAGCTTCGATGCTGGGGATGTTGGCCTGAGCGAGAACACTGACATTGGTGTGCCTATCCTGCCAATGGATTTGCAGGATCTTGCGGAGGCAGCGTTGGTGGTACCTCTCCAGTGCTTTGAGGTGCCTGCTGTACATGGTCCATGTCTCTGAGGCATACAGGAGGGTGGGTATTACTACTGCTCTGTAGACCATGAGCTTGGTGCTGGGTTTGAGGTCCTGGTCTTCAAATACTCTCTTCCTCAGGTGACCGAAGGCTGCACTGGCACACTGAAGGCAGTGTTGGACTTCGTCATCGACGTCTGCCCTTGTTGACAGTAGGCTCCCGAGGTATGGAAAGTGGTCCACGTTGTCCAAGACCTTATCATGGATTTTGATAATCGGGGGGCAGTACTGTGTGGCGGGGGCAGGTTGGTAGAGGACCTTTGTCTTACGGATGTTTAGTGTAAGGCCCATGCTCTCGTACGCTTCGGTGAAGGTGTTAACGATGGTTGGGAGTTCGCCCTTTGAGTGTGCGCAGACGCAAGCGTTGTCTGCATACTGTAATTCGACGACAGAGGATGGGACGACCTTGGATCTGGACTGGAGGCAACGGAGGTTGAACAGTTTCCCGTTTGTTCTGTAAATTAGCTCCACTCCAGCGGGGAGCTTACTGAGGGTGAGATGGAGCATTGCCGCAAAGAAAATCGAGAAGAGCGTTGGTGCGATGACACAGCCTTGCTTGACCCCGGTTTGTACGTGAATTGGGTCTGTGGTGGAACCATTGGTCAGGATCATGGCTTGCATGTCGTCGTGAAGCAGGCGGAGGATGGTGACAAACGTTTGAGGGCAGCCGAATTTGAGGAGGACACTCCATAATCCCTCATGGTTGACAGTGTCAAAGGCCTTTGTGAGGTCAAAGAAGGCCATGTACAGCTGTGCTGGTGCTGTTCCCTGCATTTCTCTTGTAATTGATGCGCGGTGAAGATCATGTCCATTGTGCCCCTTAGTGGGTGGAATCCGCATTGCGACTCTGGGAGGAGCTCTTCAGCCACTGGGAGAAGGCGATTGAGGATGATTCTTGCGATGACTTTCCCTCTGGCAGACAGCAGGGAAACTCCTCTGTAATTACCGCAATCAGACTTGTCACCTTTCTTGAAGATGGTCACAATTACGGCATCTCTGAGATCCCCTGGCATGCTCTCCTCCTTCCAGATAAGAGAAATGAGTTCTTGAATTCACGCCAGTAGTGCTTCTCCGCCATGCTTTAGCGCCTCGGCAGGAATTCCATCTGCTCCTGAGTCCTTGTTGTTCTTCAGTTGTCGGATGGCCTTTTCAACCTTTTGCCGGGCTGGGGTTGTGCTGAGATGGTGGCGGGTAGCATGCTGCGGGATGGAGTTGAGGACGCGCGCGTTGAAGACAGAGTCTCGGCTAAGGAGATCTTCGAAGTGCACCTTCCAGCGGGCACTGACTGCCTCTCTGCCCTTGATGAGTACCTCTCCGTTCTTGGCCCGCAGTGGGGTAGGACCTTGGGTGCTTGGGCCGTAGGTGGTCTTGACTGCGCTAAAGAATCTACGCACGTCGTGGTTGTCGGCTAGCTGCTGGATCTCCTGCGCTTTCTCCACCCACCACCTGTTCTTTAGGTCGAGAGTTTTTTGTTGGCCCTCGGCCTTCAGGCGTCTGTAGAGCTGCTTTCTTGCTCTTGAGTTGTGTTGCTGTTTCCAGATCAGGAATGCCTTGCGCTTGTGGCTTATTAGCTCCTGGATCTCCTGGTCGTTCTCGTTGAACCAGTCTTGGTGTTTCCTGGTTGAGTGACCGAGCGTCTCTTCACAGGTGCTGATTATGGAGGCCTTGAGTGCAGACCAGGCGCTGTGGACACTCTGACTTTCACCATGACTTCGGCAGCATCTTCTTCCTTGGTAAAGACAGATGCAAAGTACTCATGTAGTACCTCAACCATGACCTCTGCCTCCATGCGTAGGTCTCCATTTTGGTCCCTAATCGGCCCCACCTCTTACTCCCCGTTTATTATTTATGTGCCTACAGAAGACTTTTGGATTCCCGTTTATGTTAGCTACCAATCTATTCTCATACTCTTTCTATGCCCCTCTTATTTCCTTTTTCACTTCCCCTCTGAACTTTTTATATTCAGCCTGATTCTCACTTGTATTCTCAACCTGACATCTGTCATATGCCCCCTTTTTCTGCTTCATCTTACTCTCTATCTCTTTCGTCATCCAGGGAGCTCTGGCTTTGGTTGCCCTACCTTTCCCCCTCGTGGGAATGTACCTTGACTCTACCCGAACCATCTCCTCTTTAAAGGCAGCCCATTGTTTGATTACAATTTTGCCTGCCAATCTTTGATTCCAATTTACCCGGGCCAGATCCATTTTCAACCCACTGAAATTGGCCTTCCTCCAATTAAGTATTTTTACTCTAGATTACTCCCAGTCCTTTTCCATAGCTAATCTAATGCTTATGATACAGTGAGCACTGTTCCCTAAATGTTCCCCTACTGACACTTGCTCTACTTAATCCACCTCATTCCCCAGAACCAGATTCAGCAATGCCTCCTTCCTCGTTGGGCTGGAAACATGCTGATGAAGAAGGTTGTCCTGAACACACTTCAGAAATTCTTCCCCCTCTCTGCCCTTTGCATTATTACTATCCCAGTCTATATTAGGAGAGTTGAAGTCCCCCATTATCACTACTCTATAGTTCTTGCACCTCTCTGTAATTTCCCTGAAAATTTGCTCCTCTATATTTTTCCCACTAATTGGCAGCCTATAGAATACACCTAGTACTGTAATGGCACCTCTATTATTTCTCAACTCTAACCAAATAGATTCTGTCCTTGACCCCTCCAGGACATCCTCTCTCTCCAGCACTGTAATATTCTCCTTAATCAATACTGCCACACCACCTCCTTTCTTTCCTCCCTAGCTTTCCTGAACACCTTATATCCAGGAATATTTAGTACCCAATCCTGCCCTATTATGAGCCATGTCTACGTTATCGCCACGACATCATATTCCCACGTGTCTATTTGTGGCTGCAGCTCACCAACCTTATTTACCACACTTTGTGTGTTCACACACATGCACTGTAAACCTATCTTAGACCTTCTTGTATTCTCTCTTAGTCTGACCCCACATAATACCTTACTATTTCTCACTCTGGGCTTAACTTGGGCTCTGTGGTTCCACTCCTCCTTTTCAGTCAGAAGTCTCACCCGCCTTCCTCCTCTCGGTCTGCTTGCGATTCACTCCTTTTGCGTTCACCCAGCCCTGTCTCCAAGCTCTGTGCTCTCTGCTTAGTTACCCACTAAAGATGCCAGAAAGTTAGGGCTGGTGCATTCAGGAGTAAGTGAATTTTTAACGTCCTATCCAGACTGCTTTAGCTACTTCAACGACAACTTCAACTTTTTGTGCTCGCTTTGGTCCTAACATATTTAAATATAATCTATTCTTCATGATGAATTTCACTTCCCTTACAAATCCCCCTCCCCATTATCTGTAAAAATAAGATTTTCCTTCTTATTCCATCCTGAGGTTAATCATGAAATATAAATTCTACCATTTATTTCAGAAGAACCTTTGATGACTGGTAGCAATTCTGAAATAACTATCCCTGAATTTAGATACCATAGCCTGATATTTCTTCTTTAGGATTACGGACTCCCTATCCACATCATTGGTGCTTATACCTAATACATCAACAGCTTTCTTACTCTTTCCCCTTTAGCAGAACAACCACTCTATTATCAATATCCTTAACTCTCGCCCCGGGAAAATGCATGGCTGAATTACTTCTGTTACTTACCTAGTCGTTCATGTTTACCTTGTGGCTTACATTTGCTTGAGTAAAGATTGGTTGTTGAATATATGGCCTTATCCTGTTCCCTAGGTTTTTATAATCTATTATATATTAAATTTGGAACATGGGGTACATGCTTCATTGAATTGAAGCATTATGAAATATTGGGAGGTGTGGCTCATTAAACGATGCAAGTATAATTGGGAGGGAGGACCAAGGTAATCGAGAGGAATAAGTTTGCATACAGCTGAAACTGGTTAGGTCCCAAGTTGATAATTGGCATCTTTTATAGGCCTCCAGTGATTTGGGCAGAAGATAACAGCGAGCTATGTATGCAAATTAGCAAAGGAATGTTGTACTGTGATTATGCCAACTATCCGTCTATAAGCTGGGGAGTTACCAGAGGAATTTGAGACTGAATGATAGTTTCCATATTTAGCATGTTGGTGATGATACCAGAGGAGAAAACTTAATGGGGGAAAAATTCATTAGCGACCATTTTGGGTCGCTAAGATCGCCTTGGCGCTAAATTTAGCGCCTGGCGAAAAATAGCGCCAGCGATCGCTAACTTCAGTTTTAGCGCCCCAAGAGGAAGGTGAAGCGCTAATTCAAGCGCTCCACTTCCTTCTTAGAGCGCTAACCCCGAATGTCGGGGCGGTGCGTTCTGCAGCGCTACACACTGGGCCACATGGCGCTGCCACATGGAAGAGCTTTTCCCCTCATTAAAGGGGAGGACCCAAGCCCACAATCTGTGGGGGGGCCCTACCTGGACTACTGGGGAGCGGGGTGCCATGCCAGCAGCCCAGTGCACAAGAGGAGTGCCAGGCTGCCAGATCGCGGCACGGTCCCCGCGTTCAAAGACGCAATGGGTAAGTTGGACGATTTTTTTTTCCCCGCCCGCCACCTCCCCTTTACTTAACGCCCCGCGAGCCTCCTGCCGCTCCGTTCCCACCCCCTGAACACCAGCACACTCTTCATCCTCTAAAATTAAGAGGGGTTCAACTAACTCTCCACAGTGTGCACTCTGGTTAAGAGAGGCACTAACTTTGGATCTTTCAGTATATTCTTCATTGCAGACAACAATGAAGTGTGTGGCAACCTCACTGAAATCTGCAACAGCCTCACACAAAGAAGCAGCCAGGGAACAGTTGGTGCTTCCTCCTTCGTGGAAGCACAAACTCTGTCGGCAGCAGGGGACAGATTAGCTAGCACCCTGTATACTGGCATTTAGATCCTACAGGCTGGGATACAGGCCACTACTTCCCTTGGCTTTCAGGATCTGATACGTGCTATTAGACCAGCCATACCGCTAATCAGTGAGGAAACAGATCTAGGGCCCAGTGAAATGACGACAGCTGGAAATAACCTGTTGATCCTGTCATCTCTCAGGACAGCATTACATACCAGGCATCCAGCCTTTCACTCAGAGCACCATGTCACTGGCATGTAGAAAGTAACACCAGGCTGCCCAGGCACAATCTCCAGAGATACAGCCAGCAGCAACTTCCTTTCAGAAGCAAGCTACCATGAGAGGCTGGCCACCTCAGTCCCATGACCCTTTTGTAGAGTTTGAGCAGCCAAACATTTCCACTGGCATTCAGGTAACACCTCGAAGAAGCACATAAGTGAAAGAAAGGCACATTTAATCACCCAGGGAATGAATGGTATGAGGAAAGAGAAGGTTGGTTTCTGTTCACTTTGGAGTTTGTTGTATTAAAAGAGAATGTGCACTTATGTCCTGCTTTGCTATTCCTGGAGATTAGAGATATGTAGGAAAGGGTGGACTTACTTCATGCTGTCTTATTCAATCAAGTAATTATTAGTGGCATGGTCAAATTGGGGGAAAGCGGTTCATGTGTTGCAATGTTCTAGAATGGGTACTGAATTGAAGGATTGGTCCTTTATTTGAAAGTGGGGTAGAATGAGTTAAGACAGTGGTGCGAAGGTAGATTGTGTTAGAAGAGAAGATTTTCGTGATCAGTTTTGCTCTAATATCCCTTGTAGCAGTTGCTGAGGAGTCCTTTGAATGACAGTCATTCTGATTCTGTCCTCTGTGTCGTTATGCCTGAAAAGCAGACAGGCCATAACCAGGTCTTTTTGGATGGTGAAGTTGTACAGGGCACAGCAGGCTACAGTTAAGTAGGACACATATTCTGGAGCATACTGCAGAACTCCTCTGAACCTGTTAAGCAGCAAAAGCGCCCTTTTAGGACCCCAATAGTTTTCTTGATAAACGACTCTGGTAAAGCCATGTACCTCGTTGTCGTGCTCCTCTGCTGCTGTTTATGCAACTCATAGTGGGGTCATTAGCCATGGAAGTGGGGAGCATGTATTGTCACTCATATTGGCATGACTTTCTTCCTTAAAGAGCTCAGTTAAACCCGAATTCCAAAGGATGAATGCAAACTTCCATTGATGTGCAGGATCCTTTTCATGTTGTCACACACAATGTATACATTCAGAGAGTGGGAGTGCTGTTGAGGTAGTTGAGGAGGGTTTCTGTAGGAGATCACAAAGAAACGTGGCTGCCATCTATTGCACCTTGGACTTTGCGTAAGTCCGTAAACTGGATGACCTTATTTTGTTGCTACTTTCCTGTGATGCCAAACTGGCTGGATTCAACAGCTATTCTGAAAGATGCACCAGTCACCTGATGAACACATGCCGGTACAGCACCCTGGCTGATATTACAGAGTTCCCCTCTAGCTGCCTGAAATTATATGCTGCCATAAAGTTGAGATAAATAGTCACCTTCATGGTCAAGACAGCAGCATGAGAAGATGAATGTGGCTGCAGGTCTTCATGCAATAGCTGCTACAGCTCCTCTATTGCCTCTTTGGTGAAATGCATGATTCTAATACTCATATTCTCACTAAGGTTTTTCACAGGAGCTTTGCTGGACAGAAAAAAAATGGCTGATACTACAGTGAAGAACTGTCCAAAACAGCATGGAGTTTCAAGGCCCATCCCACTAGTGTGCTGAAACCATTTGCTGTGCTGGTGCCAGAGTTGAGCAGTGATTAGACATTTCTGTCTGCCATCCAGCAACAAGTGACAGCATATTGTGTCATCCGAGGCCTTTCTCATTCAGCACCCATTCAGTATACTTCTGGTGGTAGTCAAGTGATGTGCAACCACAGTTGATGGGAAGAGAAAGTTTCAAATAATTAAAATAACACACTTTTACAATATCTAAAGACAAATGTGTATGAACTCCAGTGGTAGGCAGACCTTAATATAGCAATTTATGATAATGAGGAGCTGATGTCACCTTTTGGGAACTATTTAATTTAAATCGTGTAATCTATTGGGATCAGCAGATTATGACAAATTCCAGGAATGGGAGTTTCATGAATTATTTAATCCAAAATCTCACTGATGCAACAGAATATTGAACAATGCAGATGCATTCAGCTCAATGGGAAGCCTGAGGGAGGCTATGTCTGTAACAGATTTCCAGCTGGTGTAACAGAGCTTTGCTTGTTATCAGTGCAGAGAGACGCCTAATCATACATTCCAGATTGCTGCCTTCTGTTTTGTTAATTTGCAGTTGCTGCAAAGCTGCTGTAACATACTAAACTCTAGCACTGTGTTCAGTGAATAAATCTTTGGGGGGAAAAATTCAGCTGCTTGCGCCTCCCGTTAGCGCCTTAAATGGGCGCTAATGGGGCGTAAAGCAGCTAACGCCCGGGCGCAGCGCCGCCCACGCCTCCCGAAAAATTTAGTGGGAGGTTAGCGGCGGCGGCAGCCGGTAGCGCCCTGTGGCGCTGCGCCGCCGGCGATGACGTCATCGCCGTGCGCAGCGCCCCGCTCGCGCCCCGGCCGTGATCTTCAGTCGCGCCCCCTGATTTACCGCCAGACGCTATGTCCGACGGGTTCAGGGGGGCGTACGTGCGGCCGGGGCGGCGATATTTAAAGGGGAGGTGGCAGGCGGCCATTTTTGTTGCTGGCCGCCTGCCAGCACCTGCCCCCGGCCCCCGCGAAGCCCCCCCACCGTGAAGTGCCGGCTGCGCTCCAAGAGCCCGGCACTTCTCTTGAGTGCCGGGCTCTTTTGCCGGCACTCCCGATCCCTGGGAGCCCAGCTGGGCCCCGGTTCGCGCTGCGCAAGGCCCCTCCCCTTTAAGAAGGGGAGGAAGGCCTGCAATACCGCGGCGCGACGTGCCGCAGCGCGTGGCGCTGCGGCACGTAGCGCCAGGATATTCACTCGCAGCGCCCCAAGAGGGATGCGGGGTGCTTCCAGTTGCGCCCCGCTTCCCTCTTGGGGCGCAACCACTGAAGTTCCGGCGCGGGGCCGCTAATTTTTTCGGGGCGCTAAAAGTCGCGCCCCGGCGAGGTTAGCGCCCCAAATGGGGCGCGACTCAATTTTTACCCCTTGGTATTTGTGTCTCAGGCAGCTTTTAGAAATTGTACATCATAGCCAGCCAAAAAAAAGCTGATTGTGAGAATCCTGCATAAGTTGCAGAAATTCCTCTGTCATAAAGTCAGAGGTGGGGCTGTTCACTGACAATTATACACAGATTCTACAATTCTACACATTTAACGCAAAAATGTGTGAAGTGATACATTTTGGTAGGAAGAACAAGGAGAGGCAATATAAACTAAATGATACAATTTTAAAGGGGGTGCAGGAACGGAGAGGCCTGGGGGTATATGTACACAAATCTTTGAAGGTGGCAGGACAAGTTGAGAAGGCTGTTATAAAAGCATACGGGATCCTTGGCTTTATTAGTAGAGGTACAGAGTACAAAAGCAAGGATATTATGCTAAATTTTTCTAAAACAATGGTTAGGCCTCAGTATTGTGTTCCATTTTGGGCACCACACTTTAGGAAGGATGTCAAGGCCTTCGAGAGAGTGCAGAGGAGATTCACTAGAATGGTAGCCGGCATGATGGATGTCAGTTATGTGGAGAGACGGCAGAAGCTGAGATTGGTCTCATTAGAGCAGAGAAGGTTAAGAGGAGATGTGATAGAGGTGTTATAAATTATGAACAGTTTTGATAGAGTAAATAAGGAGATATTGGGCTGGATTTTGCCAGCCCTGGGGAGGCGGGTTTGGAGGCAGGACTGCTGGGAAAATGGCAGAATCTGGGGGTGGGTACCCATCCCGCACCCAACCCGCCTCCGTGCCATCTTCCCAGGAGGCGGGTAGTCGACCCGCGGCGGATCCCGTCTCCTGGAGGTGGGAAGGGAATTACAGCCACTTAACTGCCTGTTAACAGGTAGTTAACTGGCAGTTAAGAAGAGGCGCGGGCTTCCAGACGTCGGGAAACCCCACCAGGGTCACCGAGGCGAGCAGTGGGTCTGCGGGGGTCGGAGGGGTGCAAAAGTGTGCTGTGGAGGTGAGTGATGGGTGCAAGTGTGGAGAGGTAAGTATGTGAGGTGAGTGAAAAGTGATAGAAAATGTTTACTTACCTTTGTTTCTTCCTGCAGGCTTCAATCGTTGGGGATGCGGAGACTCTCGCATCTCACCGGCAGAGATGACAGATGGCTGCTGCATTCTCCAATGCAACAGCCATCTGATTTCTGCTCACAAAAATTTTTGACAGATGAAACGTCATACGCTGACGTTCTCTGTAACCGGCATCGCCTTAATTGGCCTGCTAAGCCCACTGGGCGGGCTTAACAAGGTCAATCAAGGGAAAATAGTGTGGGTTGGCCAGACGTCGATGGAGGCGGGACTGAAACCCGACAAGCAGCAGTCCCGCCTCCAACGCGCCCCCATTGACAAAATCACTCCCATTGTTTCCAGTGGCAGAAAGGTCAGTAACCAGAGGACACAGATAACCACAGGCCATAGATTTAAAAAAATTGGCAAAAGAACTAGAGGCGAAATGAGGAGAATTTTTTATGATCTAGAACGCACTACTTGAGAGGATGGTACAATCAGATTCCATAGAAACTTTCAAAATACATTTGGACATGTATTTGAAGAGAACTATATTGCAGGGTTATGGGGAGAACGCTGGGGTGTGGGATTAAATTGGACAGCTCTTTCAAAGAGCCGGCACAGGCACGACGAGCCGAATGGCCCCCTTCTGTGCTATAAGATTCTATGATGCTCTGGTCATTATCACATTGCTGGTTGTGGGACCTTGCTGTGTGCAAATTGGCTGCTGCATTTCCTACTTTACAACAGTGACTACACTTCAAAAGTACTTCATTGGCTGTAAAGTGTTTAGCGATGTCCTGAGGTGTGAAAAGCTCTATATAAATTAAAGTTCTTTCTTCCTTCTTTTTCAACCTTCTATATAAAATAAAATCATTAAAGTATCCTTTTTTTAAATAGTCTCATCTTTAGTTGGGGAGTGTGGCCACGATGTCTGTACAAACCTTTGTTGTCCAGCCATTACTATCTTGAGATCATAGATGAAACTTCTTTGTAAGCTATTTGAGTAGTTCAGTATATGCTAAGGAGCATGTGTGAACACCATAATCAATTTTCTCTACTGGATTGTAGTTTTAACATTCAAGTTTTGGTTTCAGAGAGCCCCAAACCCATAGAAAGCTACATCTGACCCTAAATAGCAGTTAATTAAAATTCAGAATGAAGAAATGGATAACCTGGTAAGGACTCTAGTATTGTAGGTTCAATCTCTGCAAAGGATCATACTTATGTTACTCACATTAAACTCGGATATTCAGTTCAGTTAACCATTATAATATTCCAATTTCCTCATACTCAGCATTCTGATTACAGAATGATTTATCTCATTTTATACTGTGTGCACATTTCTAGCATAGAAAGTTTAGATAATTTATGCTTCATTTTTTCACAGTGTATGTCTTTCATGGTATGATATATGAATTTCATTACATAATGGAAGTGAATTCACAAAATGATGCATGAGCTTGCTGACTTCAATTTCTTTAAGTCCATAGCAGTCCCTTGTGCTTTTTTAATTTGCCAGTTTATCTATATTTTTTGTTTGTTTAACAAGAGGTCAAATAAGTTTTAAACCATTTTGTTGCAAATCTGTGAATCCTGGCTAAGTACAATCATCAATAATTCCATGCCATGGCGAAGAGGCATCAAAAAGAAAAAAAATCTCTAATTATACAACAATAATGCATTTTCTCCCAAATTATAAACTGATGCAAAAATAAAATATTTGCAATAGTCAAAAGTAACGTGTGTGCTAGAAGCAAAAACTTGCGAACTGTTGGAAATTGTCCCCCTTCCCTCAGGCTTTAAAAACCCCAAGCAATTTACATCTGGAAAAATAAAATTAAAGCAATTTTATGGAGATAATTTTCTGAGTATGTGCCACCAGTGAGGAAGCTCAGCCAGGTGTGAGGCTCTTTAGCCTCGGGGAGGAGCCGTTATAATGAGGTGATGCGTTCAGGCGCAGGGATCAATATTTTGGGCAAAAAACAGCAATGAAATTCTGATAATTGCATGCGTAGCACCCTTGCACCCGAGCTTCCTTTATATTTTAGGCCAGGTATTTGCTTTATGCCCCAATTACAGATGTCTCTGGGCACAAATGCACAGCAAATTATATCCCTTTGTGTTTAATTTGTGAGCACAGTAATGATTTGTGTTTACTTATCATGCCTGACTTTACATCTTCATTACTCTCCCTGGAAAAGATAACCAAAGTTATTGTGCCAAAGTTATGCAACTACACAATGAAAAGACTAATATTATCTTTATATGTAGTGTATATGAACTTTAGCAAGGCTTTTGATAAGGTTCCACATGGCAGACTGGTCACAAAGTTAAAAGCCCATGGGATCCAGGGCAAAATTGGATTCAAAACTGGCTCGGAGACAGGAAGCAGATGGTAATGGTTGATGGGTGTTTTTGTGACTGGAAGGCTGTTTCCAGTGGGGTTCCGCAGGGCTCAGTACTAGGTCCCTTGCTTTTTGTGGTATATGTCAACGATCTTGACTTGAATATAGGGGGTATGATTAAGAAGTTTGCAGATGATACTAAAATCGGCTGTGTGGTTGATACTGAAGAAGGAAGCTGTAGACTGCAGGAAGATATCAATAAATTGGTCAGGTGGGCAGAACAGTGGCAAATGGAATTCAATCCGGAGAAGTGTGAGGTAATGCATTTGGGGAGGGCTAACAAGGAAAGGGAATACACATTAAATGGTAGGACACTGAGTAGTGTAGAGGAACAAAGGGACCTTGGAGTGCATGTCCACAGATCCCTGAAGGTAGCAGGCCAAGTAGATAAGGTGGATAAGAAGGCATACAGAATGCTTGCCTTTATTAGCCGTGGCATAGAATACAAGAGCAGCGGGGTTATGCTTCAACTGTATAAAACACTAGTTAGGCCCAGCTAGAGTACTGCGTGCAGTTCTGGTCACCACATTACAGGAAAGATGTGATTGCACTAGAGAGGGTACAGAGGAGATTTACAAGGATGTTGCCGGGAGTAGAGAATCTTAGCTATGAGGAAAGACTGGATAGGCTGGGTCTGTTTTCCTTGGAACAGAGGAGGCTGAGGGGAGACCTTATTGAGGTGTATAAAATTATGAGGGGCATAGATAAAGTGGATAGAAAGGACCTATTTCCCTTAGCAGATGGGTCAAAAACCAAGGGGCACAGATTTAAAGTAATTGGGGGAAGGTTTAGAGGGGATTTGAGGGGAAATTTCTTCACCCAGAGGGTTGTGGGGGTCTGGAACTCACTGCCTGAAAGGGTGGTAGAGGCAGGAACCCTAACCACATTTAAAAAGTACTTGGATGTGCTCTTGGGATGCTGCAACCTGCAGGGCTACGGACCAAGAGCTGGGAAGTGGGATTAGGCTGGATAGCTCTTTGTTGGCCGGTGCGGACACGATGGGCCGAAATGGCCTCCTTCCGTGCTGTAACTTTCTATGATTCTATTTGATGCACATTGCTGATATTGCTGACCAACTGTCAAGGATTAATGATCCAAAAATAATTAAACGAGACAATTCTTTAGGCTGTGAATTGTAATTTCATTGTGAAGGCAGGCCTGTCGTCAACATCCACATTCATTTGTAAAAGTCATGAAAAACAAGTAAACTTATTTTACAAGATTTAGGGGGGAGAAATTGGCCTCCTTTTCGCCTCCTGTTAGCGCCTCCAGGGGGCGTTAACGGGGCACTACCGGCTTTGCGACCGGGCGCAACGATAGTACCGACGCCCGCGAAATTGACGTGGAGGTTTGCGGCGGCGGTAACCACTAGCGCCACGCTCTCCTGCACCCGGAGATCATGACGTCATCCGGCTGCGCAGTGCCCCAGTAGCACCCTGGATCTGAACTTCGGTTCAGACCCCTGCAGCATCGCCAGGCGATAACACCAACAGCTGCAGGAGGCGTTGTTCGGGAGACTGGCCATTTGGGGAGCGGTATTTAAAGGTAAGGCTGCTTGTGTCAATGAAAAATTTGTTTTTACCCCTTAGGTTGTTTTTTCAACTTTTTCCTGTCAGAGTGCTTGGGGCTGATCGTCGTGGATTGTGGCTGCTGTTGGTGACGAGGGACATCAATTTAATGCAAAGCCTGCAGCAATGGCCCTTCCCGGCAGCGCTGCACCCGACCATGGTCAGCGCTGCACCCGACCATGGGCAGCGCTGCACCCGACCATGGGCAGCGCTGCACCCGACCATGGGCAGCAATGGCCCTTCCCGGCAGCGCTGCACCCGACCATGGTCAGCGCTGCACCCGACCATGGGCAGCGCTGCACCCGACCATGGGCAGCGCTGCACCCGACCATGGGCAGCGCTGCACCCGACCATGGGCAGCAATGGCCCTTCCCGGCAGCGCTGCACCCGACCATGGGCAGCACTGCACTCGACCATGGGCAGCGCTGCACTCGACCATGGGCAGCACTGCACTCGACCATGGGCAGCGCTGCACTCGACCATGGGCAGCGCTGCACCCGACCATGGGCAGCGCTGCACTCGACCATGGGCAGCGCTGCACTCGACCATGGGCAGCAATGGCCCTTCCCGGCAGCGCTGCACCCGACCATGGGCAGCGCTGCACCCGACCATGGGCAGCGCTGCAACCGACCATGGGCAGCGCTGCACCCGACCATGGGCAGCGCTGCACCCGACCATGGGCAGCGCTGCACCCGACCATGGGCAGCGCTGCACCCGACCATGGGCAGCGCTGCACCCGACCATGGGCAGCGCTGCACCCGACCATGGGCAGCGCTGCACCCGACCATGGGCAGCGCTGCACCCGACTATGGGCAGCGCTGCACCCGACCATGGGCAGCGCTGCACCCGACCATGGGCAGCGCTGCACCCGACCAAGGGCAGCGCTGCACCGCTACCGCCCCGCTTGCCGAACTTTAGCGCTCCAAGGGAAGTGGTAGCGCTTGATTTAGTGCTCCACTTCCTTCCTGGAGCGCTAAACCCGAAGTTCGCATTGGATTCATTGGCATAGCGCCTGGCACTACTTTTTCGTTACCGCTAAACAGGACGATACTCAATTTCTCCCCCAGACTGTTGCATTGTTATAATGCACTGAAACTTAACAAAATGTTTGAATTAGCTCCGCTGATGTCTCAGCCGGTTTATCCAGTGAGTAGCTGTGCCAGGTCCTATCCTTGCTCTCAGTGGATTAACTGATTTCAACCGGCCAGTAAGGACACAGCAATTTGCTTCAGCATCTCTGTTAAGAATGGGATAAATTGGCCAAGGTTTCTGGTCCGGATTGCAATCCAGAGTTTCCTACTTTTTTAATATTCATTATTGGGATATAGGCATCACTACCAAGGCCAGCACTTATTGCCCATTCCTAGTTGCCTTTGAGAAGGTGGTGGTGAGCCTTCTACTTAAACAGCTGCAGGCCACGTGGTGAAGGTACTCCCACAGTGGTGTTAGTTAGGGAACTCCAAGATTTTGACCCAGCGACAATGAAGGAACGGTGATATATGTCCAAGTTGGGATGATATGTGACTTGGAAGGGAACTTGGAGGTGATGGTATTCCCATGCACCTGCTGTCCTTGTCCTTCAAGGTGGTGGAGGTCGTGGGCTAGGGAGGTAAGTATATGTGTGTAAGTAGAGGGTGAGGATAGGATTGGGCTCAGCTGTGATAGCTCTAGCCTGCCTGCATTCTTTGTCAATGCTCACACATGAATGGCCACCTGGGCATGGTAACAGTGAGCACCTGGCACTGCAAACAGTAACTTATCAAGGAATCGATGCCTTCAGTAATGTATGAGAGCTGCAAAAAGTGATGAGATAAATAAATTAGCCTGTCAAAAGTGGTAAATTGCCTTCAGTAAACTATTTACAGACTCCTTCAAAATTTGTTAATGTTGTTACATTTTGTCCAGATTCATCAAGTAATTTTCAAAATCAAAAGTAAACTGGATGCTTGAAGATAAAGCAGCAATATTATGAGTACAATAGCAATACTTTTAGCACTTGATGTGCCGTAACCCAGAGGGTTACGGGCCAAGAGCTGGAAAGTGGGATTAGGCTGGAGAGCTTGTTGTCGGCCGGTACAGACATAATGGGCCAAATGGTCTCCTTCTGTGCCGTAAACTTCTATGATTTCTATGATTCTATTCCGGGGACTGGGAGCATTGTGGTTATATTACTGGACTAGTAATCCAGTGGCCTGGACTAATGATCCGGAGACATGAGTTCAAATCCCATCACAGCAGCAGGGGAATTTATATTCAATTAATTAAAGGTTTTGATAGAGTGGATACAGAGAGAATGTTTCCACTTGTGGGGAAGAGCATAACTAGAGGCCATCAATATAAGATAGTCACCAAGAAATCCAATAGGGAATTCAGAAGAAACTTCTTTACCCAAAGAGTGGTGAGAATGTGGAACTCACTACCACAGGGTGTGTTTGAAGTGAAAAGTATAGACGCATTTAAGGGGAGGCTAGACAAGCATATGAGGGAGAAGGGAATAGAGGGTTATGCTGATAGATTTAGATGAGGAAAGACGGGAGGAGGCTCGAGTGGAGCATAAATGCCGAATGGCCTGTTTCCGTGCCATATATCCTTTGTAATCCTATGTAAATCAATGTGGAATAAAAAGCTAGTATCAGTAATGGTGACCATGAAACTACCGGATTGTCGTAAAAACCCATCTGGTTCACTAATGTCCTTTAGGGAAGGAAATCTGCCGTTTTTACCTGGTCTGGCCTATATGTGACTCCAGACCCACAGCAATGTGGTTGACTCTTAACTGCCCTCTGAAATGGCCTAGCAAGACCTTCTTTTGTATAAGGCGGCTCACCACCACCTTCTCAAGGGGAATTAGAGATGGACAATAAATGCTGGCCTTGCCATGTGTTCAGGAGAATTTTCTTGGTCAGTATGTTTCCTGTCCAACGAGGAACAAGCCATTGCTGGATCTAGTCTTGAGGAATGAAATGGGTCAAGTGGAGAATGTCACAGTTGGAAAGCATCTCGAGAATAGATTAGATTAGTTATGGAGAAGGACAAGGATCAATCTAGAATAAAAATATTTAACTGGAGGAGGGCTAATTTCAGCGAATTGAGGAGGGATATGGACTGGGTAAATTGGAGTCAAAGACTGGCAGGCAAAAATGTAATGGAGCAATGAGCGGCCTATAAAGAGGAGCTGGTTTGGGTACAGTCTAGGTACATTCCTACAAGGGGGAAAGGGAAGGCAACCAAAGCCAGAGCTCCCTGGATGACAAAGGAATTGGAGAGTAGGATGAAGCAGAAAAAGGGGACATATGACAGATGTAAGCTTGATAATACAAGGGAGAATCAGGCTGAATATAAAAAGTACAGAGGAGAAGTGAAAAAGGAAATAAGGGGGGCAAAGAGAGAGTATGAGAATAGACTGGCAGGAACAGGGATACCTTGCTGCAGCTGTACAGGGCACTGGTGAGACCACACCTCGAGTACTGTGTACAGTTTTGGTCGCCTCATCTGAGGAAAGATGTTCTTGCCATGGAGGGGGTGCAGCGGCGATTCACCAGGCTGATACCAGGAATGGCGGGATTGACCTATGAGGAGAGACTATGTAGTTTAGGGATGTACACACTGGAGTTTAGAAGATTGAGAGGGGACCTCATAGAAGTGTATAAAATTCTGACAGGTCTAGACAGACGAGATGCAGAAGGAATGTTTCCCTTGGCGGGTGAGAACAGAACTAGAGGACATAATTTAAGGATAAGGGCTAAACCATTTAGGACAGAAATGAGGGGGAATTTCTTCACTCAGAGGGTGGTGAACCTGTGGAACTCATTGCCACAGAGGGCAGTGTACGCCAGCTCATTAAATATATTTAAGAGGGAATTAGATGTATTTCTACAGGCAAAAGGGGTTAAGGGTTACGGAGAGACTAACATAAAGGGGAATCCAAAGGTCCTATATAGGCATATTAACAGTAAAAGGGATGTCAGAGGAGCGGTGGGGCCGATTAGGGACCAAAATGGAGATCTATTGATGGAGGCAGAAGGCATGGCTGAGGTACTAAATGAATACTTTGCATTGGTGTTTACCAAGGAAGAGGACTTTGCCAAAGCTATGGTAAATCGTGCTTGACTAATCTATTGGAATTTTTTGAGGGAGTAACTGGTAAAATAGATGGGGGAGAGCCAGTAGATGTGGTGTACCTGGACTTCCAAAAGGCCTTCGACAAGGTCCCACATAAAAGATTAGCATGGAAAATTGAAGCTCATGGGATAAAGGGGAAAGTATTGACGTGGATAGAGAACTGGCTGTCAGATAGAAGTCATGATGCGGAGATGCCGGTGTTGGACTGGGGTGGACAAAATTGAGAGGTCGCACAACACCAGGTTATAGTCCAACAGTTTTATTTGAAATCACAAGCTTTCGGAGCTATCGATTGCTCCGAAAGCTTGTGATTTCAAATAAAACTGTTGGACTATAACCTGGTGTTGTGCGACCTCTCAATTTTGTCAGATAGAAAACAGAGAGTTGGAATAAACGGCTCATTTTCTGAATGGCAGGCAGTAACAAGTGGGGTACCGCAGGGATCTGTCCTGGGTCCCCAGCTGTTCACAATTTACATTAATGACCTGGATCAGGGAGTCGGATGCAGCATTTCCAAATTTGCAGACGACACTAATCTAGGAGGGGGGGTGGGCTCAGAGGAGGAGACCAGGAAGCTCCAGAGCGATTTGGACAGACTGGGTGATTGGGCGGATAAATGGCAGATGCACTATAATGTGGACAAGTGCGAAGTTATCCACCTTGGGTGCAGGAACGGGAGGGCAAATTATTATTTAAATGGCAATAAATTGGGAGAGGGGGAAGTACAGAGAGACCTGGGTGTTCTTGTACACCAGTCACTGAAGGCGAGCATGCAGGTGCAACAGGCGGTCAAGAAGGCAAACGGTATGCTGGCCTTCATAGCAAAAGGGTTGGAATACAGGAACAGGGATACCTTGCTGCAGCTGTACAGGGCACTGGTGAGACCACACCTCGAGTACTGTGTACAGTTTTGGTCGCCTCATCTGAGGAAAGATGTTCTTGCCATGGAGGGGGTGCAGCGGCGATTCACCAGGCTGATACCAGGAATGGCGGGATTGACCTATGAGGAGAGACTATGTAGTTTAGGGATGTACACACTGGAGTTTAGAAGATTGAGAGGGGACCTCATAGAAGTGTATAAAATTCTGACAGGTCTAGACAGACTAGATGCAGAAGGAATGTTTCCCTTGGCGGGTGAGAACAGAACTAGAGGACATAATTTAAGGATAAGGGCTAAACCATTTAGGACAGAAATGAGGGGGAATTTCTTCACTCAGAGGGTGGTGAACCTGTGGAACTCATTGCCACAGAGGGCAGTGTACGCCAGCTCATTAAATATATTTAAGAGGGAATTAGATATATTTCTACAGGCAAAAGGGGTTAAGGGTTACGGAGAGAAGGCGGGGACGGGATACTGAATTGGAGGATCAGCCATGATCTCATTAAATGGCGGAGCAGGCTCAAAGGGCCGGATGGCCTACTCCTGCTCCTATCTTCTATGTATCTATGTATCTATGTAAACGAGGAGGTTGCTGGGAAATGGGTGGAGATAAAAATAGATAAAGAGGAGGTACTAGACAGGCTAGCAATAATTGAAGTGGATAAGTCACCAGTCCGGATGGGATGCATTCTAAGTTGCTAAGGGAAGTAAGGTTATAGATTGCGGAGGTGCTGGCCACAGTCTTCCAATCCTCCTTAGATACAGGGCTGGTGCCAAAGGACTGGATGATTGCAAATGTTACACGCCTGTTCAAAAAAGGGGAGAAGGATAAACCTGGCAATTACAGGCCAGTCAGTTTAACGTCGAAGATGGGGAAGCTATTAGAAACAATAATCTGGGGGTAAAATTAATAGCCACTTGGACATGCATGGACTATAAAGGAGAGCGGGTGGTCAGCACAGAGTATCTTAAATGGAGTGCACTTAAACAGAGTGTTAAACTTGGGAATTTGGAGAGAGTGGGAATTCGGAGCAGAGTGGGAAGGAGGTGTTGCTTTTTGCCTCCAATACTTGGAGTGCTTTGTGCTACAGGTAAATATTTAATTTCATTTACCTAGAACTTAAACTAGATCTGGTAATTAGTTAAAAACTAAACTGTAAGCTAAGTTAATTAAATGTTGTAGTGGTAGGGGACAGTATAGTCAGGGGGATAGATACTGTTCTCTGAAGCCGCGATTGGGAGTTCTGATGGCTGTGTTGACTTTCCGGTGCGAGGGTTAAGGATATCTCCTCACGGCTGGAGAAGAATTTGGAGTGGGAGGGGGAGATTCCAGTTGTCATGGTCCATGTAGGAACGACATAGGTAGAACTAGGAATGAGGTTCTGCTGAAAGAGTTTGAGGAGCTAGGGTCCAAATTAAAAAGCAGAACCTCAAAGGTAATAATCTTTGGATTGTTACCTGAGCTACGCACAAATTGGCATAGGGACAAGCAGATTAGAGAGTTAAATGCGTGGCTCAAAGAATGGTGTGCGAGGAAGGGGTTTGATTCATGGGGCACTGGCACCAGTACTGGGGAAAGAGGGAGCTGTTCCGTTGGGACGGTCTCCACTTAAACCAGGCTGGGACCAGTGTCCTGGCGAATCGTAAGAACATAAGAATTAGGAGCAGGAGTAGGCCATACAGCTCCTCGAGCCTGCTCCTCCATTTTAGTTTCCTACAAACTTTCTTTATTCAAATTAATGGAGACCTTGAAACTAATGACTATTCTAGCTGTAAGGAAATACTAATTTGCTATTTGCCTCATAAACTAATGTTAAGCTAGCCTTAATTTCCCATCAACCTCTCTGTCTCTTCCCTCTCCATGTTCCAACATGTCCCATGTTCCAACATTTCCTACTTTTATTTTTTGTAATCTGCACCTCTTTTACCTACCAGGGGCCATGATTCGCTTTCAGTGCCCTCGTTATCTCTCTATCTTTTCTGATATTTTCTATGTCTCTTATCAACTTCCTTACACAGCATAACGCAATGACCAGAATCCCTAAGGCTATTATCTGTGCTATCACCATTCCCATCTGGAACAGTCTAGCCCAAGGATGTAGTTCCACACTAGAGGTTACTTTCCACCATTCATGATTCCCAAGTCTCATGATTGCCTGTTCTGTCTCTCTATTTGTCTCCATCATTTGCACTATGTATTTCTGGGATGTCCTAGTTCGCTCAATTATGCCCTTTAAAGCCAGAGACAGGGGAGTTATATAGTGACCCATACGCGGAATGGCTCATAGAAACATAGAAAAATAGGAGCAGGAGTAGGCCATTCGGCCCTTCGAGCCTGCTCCGCCATTCAATATGATCATGGCTGATCCTCTATCTCAGTACCATATTCCCGCTCTCTCCCCATACCCCTTGATGCCTTTTGTGTCTAGAAATCAATCTATCTCCTTCTTCAATATATTCAGTGACTTGGCCTCCACAGCCTTCTGTGGTAGAGAATTCCACAGGTTCACCACCCTCTGAGTGAAGAAATTTCTCCTCATCTCAGTCCTAAATGTCCTACCCCGTATCCTGAGACTGTGACCCCTTGTTCTAGACCCCCCAGCCAGGGGAAACATCCTCCCTGCATCCAGTCTGTCTAGCCCTGTCAGAATTTTATATGTTTCAATGAGATCCCCTCTCATTCTTCTAAAGTCTAGTGAATACAGGCCTAGTCGACCCAATCTCTCCTCATACGACAGTCCTGCCGTCCCAGGAATCAGTCTGGTGAACTTTCGCTGCACTCCCTCTATGGCAAGTATATCCTTTCTTAGGTAAGGAGACCAAAACTGCACACAGTACTCCAGGTGTGGTCTCACCAAGGCCCTGTACAACTGTAGTAAGACATCCTTGCTCCTATACTCAAATCCTCTTGCAATGAAGGCCAACATACCATTTGCCTTCCTAACTGCTTGCTGCACCTGCATGTTTGCTTTCAGTGACTGGTGTACAAGGACACCCAGGTCCCTTTGTACATCAGCATTTCCCAATCTATCACCATTTAAATAATACTCTACCTTTCTGTTTTTCCTACCGAAGTGGATAACTTCACATTTATCCACATTATACTGCATCTGCCATGTATTTGCCCACTCACTCAACTTGTCTAAATCACCTTGAAGCCTCTTTGCATCCTCCTCTCAACTCACAATCCCACCTAGTTTTGTGTCGTCAGCAAACTTGGAAATATTACATTTGGTTCCCTCATATTCCAGAGGCAGTTTCAGCTGCAGATAAGTGGCATTATGATGATCAATGTTTTAGCACCGATACAAGTGTTTCTCTTTGGAGTCAGACAAAACTGGTGTTCTAGTATGGGGCATCGGGTTGAACCTACGGTCGATATACACGGTATTAGTTTGCTCCTTGACCTATTTACTTCTTCCAATCTGGCATTTTGGTGATTCTTTGTCGAGAATGAACCCACAAACTGGAACAGTCTGTTGATGGACGACATCACATCTACAAACCCACGTTGTCCCTTTCAGAGTGCAACACTCCATATCTGGTGTTATCCAAGTTCCTGCCTTCTTAATCAGATATTTTGGATATTCCTCATATGGATCGGACCTAACTCGGAGTCTTCCAACATTCCAGTCGATTCTACCCATACACCTTCCAAGGTTTCGTTTAATTTACATTTTTCCTTAACAAAGGCAAAACCAATACTACTGGTATAATATCTTCATTTCTTTCCCCTTCCCTAGGGGCCAAAAAAGCCCCTATTTGCTGCATTACATCATAGTCCCATTCATTCTCTGAATTCTTCAAGTTGTTAAACACCTTCGTATTTGTTTCTGATGAATAAACAGAGGCACCTCATGTCTCTTTATTTGGTCCATTCCTTTCTGGATTATGTTCATCACAAAAGCCGCATACAGGTTCCACATATTACCTCTCGCTGTCTCCTGCCTTTCATTGGCCTCATTGTTATTATCTATTAACTGATTAATTATCTTTTTACTTTGTCCAATTATCTCACTAACGCCTCAGTAGATACTAAGGTGCTTTGATTTTCAACTAAATCACCTCCCCCTTCTTGGTTCATTTTGGATAAAATGTCTTTCAATTGCTTTCTCATCACCACATCATGTTCCCACATTCCCTTTAGATTGGTTCGGTTCACTCCAGACAAACCTGCTCTTGCTCCTATACCCATCCATTCCATTAGCTCCCTCTTCATTTATTACCCTCCTTGTGCCTATCTTCCCTCCAGTCTGATTATTCTTCTAATCACTTACGCTTCTCTCCCTCCTTTTCCACTAAGGCTTGCAACATTCTATGCAACATATCTGTATAATTACAATGACAGAGTCTTTTGGATATATCCAATTTCATATTCAATAACACTGGTGCAATCTCAAAATGGACATCATTATATAGTACAGTCCTGGATTCGATTACTTCGAGTCTGTTTTTATTTGGGTTCAGTCATTGAGGTTGCCAGGTGTACATACTGGGTATGTTACACAGTTCCATATTCTCTCCGGTTGTTGTTTTGCGTGGTCGAGATCAGCAGTAGTACAATTACTATCCACATCCTGTTCCTGTTGAAATAAAATCAAATGCAGCATTTATTCTTCATCTGGTTATCTGAGCTCTTCTTGTACAGTTTACACTGATCTCCATGATACCACACATTTTGTGGTTTCTTCCCTTGTTTCTGAATGGCCAATTTAAGATTTGTTTCTCCCAATTTGTCCATGACTTCACACAGACCTTCCCAATTAGCCTACCAGGCCCCACCTTTTAACATTTTTTTAAGCGTGACTTGATCATCAATGAAGTAGTTTAATGCAACGTGATTGTCCCTGGTGGTGTAATTTTCCTGTTTCTATTTTACATCCTAAGTGGGGCATAAGCCCTGGAGAAACTTTACTGTCCAATGCAATATTTTCACAACATCTTTAAAACAAAAATCAAACAAAGAAAAAACTTTCCCGATCAAACTTTTTTTCCCCCAAGTCTTTGTGGTTTGGAATCAATTACGATAGCATGTCTCGGACTTGCAATAACCAAATTAAGAAGACAATGCTTTGTAAACGTTCAAATTGATTTCAAACGCGACCACACATTTTTAATTTAAACTGCATAAAGCCATAGCATTTTTTTTTACTGTAATTCAATTAAAACAAAGTGCCTTGAGAGTTCAAATTCATTTTGCACCAGACACCATGGCAACTGTAACTTCAAGGCTGAAGCTTATCTTTTGTCAAACAAACTAGTCTACCTCCTGTCCCAGAGCTCGTCCGGATCGATTCCTTTGTGGTCCAGGTTTCACTTCAGTCCGATATCGACAATTAACTCCCCGGTTTTCAGTAAAAAACTACAAGTCCAAGCCTGGCTAGGTTCACCAATGAAGTAAATGATGTTGGTAAAGAGACCCACGTTGTCTCTTTACTTGAGTAGTAATGAAAATAGTCATTGCTTCAGGTTGAATACCTTTGCTTCTTCCTTCAGCAGGCGAAGCAATTTACAAGCGAAGTAGATTGACAGACTGAGTACAATAGATGTAAGCATGCATCCTCACATTGTACTAAACTTTAAAACACAAAATGACTGTTTTTATATAATTCTGTGCCTGTCGTGAACTCGAATCCACCTCTTTTCCCTTGATTGGATTCCTTCTGTCACCTGACTTACCACTCCAGTACATTTCCATTACAGCCAGTCTAGCCCGAAGACTAAGGGGGAAAAGTTTGGTGGCGCCCCTTTTGGGGCACTAACGTCGCCGGGGCACTACAAGTGAATATCGCAGCGCTACATGCAACAGCACCACGCGAGTCGGCACGTAGCGCCGCGTCATTGCAGGCCTCCCTCCCCTGATTAAAGGGGAGGGGCCTAGCGCTGTGTGCACCGGAGCCCTGCTGGACCCCCGGGGAGTGAGGTGCCATGAAAACAGCCCGGCTCTCAAGAGGAGTGCCGGGCTGAGCGGTCCTGGCTGGCACCCCGAAGAAAAAAGGGGAAGGGGGCAGGTGCTGGCAGTCGGCTCAAGAAAAATGGCCGCCCGACACCTGCCCATTAAGTAGCACCACCGCGGCTACAAAAACGCCACCCTGACCCTGTCGGACAAATGGTCCGGCGATAGGTCAGGGGGCACAACCCAAGTTTGCGGCTGGGGTGCGAGCGGGGCCGCTGCATACGGCGATGACGTCATTGCTGGCGGCGCAGCACCGCGGGGCGCTATTTGCTACCGCCGCCGCTAACCTCCCGCTGATTTTCGCGGGAGGAGTTAGCAGTGCCATGCCCGGGCGCTAGGGAATTTGTGCCGCATTAGTGGCCCCCAGGGGGTGCTAATGAGAGCTGCAAACTAACCCCATTGTCCCCCCTAAGCTTAATTATCGCCACCGACTGCAAACTTGACTTTTATCGCCCCTGGAGGTGATTGCAGCGCTAAATCAGGCGCTTCACACCTGTCTTAAGGCGCAAAGGCCGAGGAGCGAGGCGCTACCTCAGAGCGCTGGCGAAGCTCATGTAATGTCAGTCAGCAATGGAACACACACACAATGCCACGGGCCAGTTCTTAAAGGGGATGGTTAATCTTGCTTTCCATCCACATCCTGCTCATTGCAGCCTTGAATCTCGGCCTGGAGAGACCTGCACATCAAATCTGCTGGAAAGAACAATGGAGAGTACCAGGCAAAGAGCTCAGAGTGCAGCCCCCACAGTCTCTTCTAAATCGATACAAGGAATGGCAAATCAAAATGAACCTGCAAAGTGCTGCTCAGTACCCAAAAGTCCTTCACACAACGTTGAATCTCTCCAGAAGTCTCTCCCTCTCTCAGAATGTGTAGTTCAAAAATGGCACCAACAATAAAAGGCAAGAAGCGGTCACCTTTAAATAGCGCTCCCCCTTTCCCTTCATGACTGCAGAACGCTCCCCTCAACCTGTCGTTGCTAGCGTCAGGCGGTAAGGCAGGGGGCGCCACTCAATATCAGCTCCGGGGCGATACCGGGGCGTTGCGCACTCGACTGACGTCACGACCTGCCGGTGCAGGAGATCGTGGCGGTAGTGTTTAGCGCCGCCGCAAAATGTCTAGTTAATTTCGCGAGCGGCGCAAACTTTGCCGCGCCTGGGCGCCAGATGCTTTGCGCCCCATTAGCGCCCTCTTAAGGCGCTAACGGGAGGCGCAACCAACTGAATTTTTCCCCCAATGTCTTTTGTTCAATTAACAGTGCTAACAAGCTTACACACACACTATCAATGGATTATTATGATGGTACACTATTGTGCCTAGCTCTATTAATTAGACAGAGACTTCACTTATCTTTGTTTTTAGCTTCCTCCAAATTTTCTTTATTCAAGTTAATGGAGACCTTGAAACTAATGACTATTCTAGCTATAAACAACAACAACAAAAACTTGCATTTATATAGCGCCTTTAACAGAGCAAAACGTCCCAAGGCTCTTCACAGGAGTATTATAAGACAAAAAATTTGACACCGAGCCACATAAGGATAAATTAAGGCAGGTGACCAAAAGCTTGGTCAAAGAAGTAGGTTTTAAGGAGCGTCTTAAAGGAGGAAAGAGAGGTAGAGAAGCGGAGAGGTTTAGGCAGGGAATTCCAGAGCTTAGGGCCGAGGCAACAGAAGGCACGGCCACCAATAGTTGAACGATTATAATCAGAGATGCTCAAGAGGGCAGAATTAGAGGAGCGCAGATATCTCGGGGGGTTGTGGGGCTGGAGGAGATTACAGAGACAGGGAGGGACGAGGCCATGGAGGGATTTGAAAACAAGGATGAGAATTTTGAAAACGATGTGTTGCTTAACCAGGAGCCAATGTAGGTCAGCGAGCACAGGGGTGATGGGTGAATTGGACTTGGTGTGAGTTAGGACATGGGCAGCCGAGTTTTGGATGACCTCAAGTTTACGTAGGGTAGAACGTGGGAGGCCAGCCAGGAGTGCGTTGAAATAGGCAAGTCTAAAGGTAACAAAGGCGTTGATTAGGGTGTCAGCAGCAGATGAGCTGAGGCAAGGGCGGAGATGAGCGATGTTACAGAGGTGGAAATAGGCGGCCTTAGTTATGCCACGGATATGTGGTCGGAAGCTCATTTCAGGGTCAAATATGACAGCAAGTTTGCGAACAGTGTGGTTCAGCATCAGACAGATGTTAGGGAGAGGAATGGAGTCAGTGGATAGGGAACGGAGTTTGTGACGGGGACCGAAAACAATGGCTTTGGTCTTCCCAATGTTTAATTGGAGAAAATTTCGGCTCATCCAGAACTGGATGTCAGACATACAGTCTGACAATTTAGAGACCGTGGAGGGGTTGAGAGAAGAGGTAGTGAGGTAGAGCCGGGTGTCATCAGCGTACATGTGGAAACTGACGCTGTGTTTTCGGATGATGTCACCTAGGGGCAGCACGTAGATGAGAAATAGGAGGGGGTTAAGGATAGATCCTTGGGGGTCACCAGAGGTAATGATGTGAGAGCGGGAAGAGAAGTCATTGCAGGTGATTCTCTGGCTACGATTAGATAGATAAGAATAGATAAGAGGGAGTTAGGAGGTAAATTTAAAAATAGGACCTCAAAGGTAGTAATCTCAGGATTGCTACCAGTGCCATGTGCTAGGGGGAGTGTTTGCTAGTGCTGTTGGGGAGGGTTTAAACTAAAATGGCAGGGGGTTGGGAACCTGTGCAGGGAGACAGAAGAAAGGGAAGCAAGGCTAGAAGCAAAAGACAGGAAGGAGAAAGCAAAAATGGAAGGCAGAGAAATCAAGGGTGTAAATCAAACAGGGCTACAGTAAATAATAATTCTAAAAGGACTAAGGGGTAAAAATTCACTTGGTTGCGCCTCCCATTAGCGCCTTAAGAGGGCGCTAATGGGGCGTTAAGCCGCTAACGCCCGGGCGCAGCGATGTTTGCGCCGCTCGAGAACTTAACTTGAGATTGTGCGGCGGCGCTAAAACTTACCGCTGCGACCACCTGCGCGCGCAGATTGTGATGTCATTCCATAGTGCAACGCCCTTGGGGCGCCCCGGAGCGGAAATTGAGTGGCGCCCCCTGCCTTACTGCCTGGCGCTTCCAACGACCGGAAGACTGGAACGCTATCAATCGGTGTGGGGCTGGGGGGGGCGCTATTTAAAGGGGGCCTCTTCCTGTGGTCGACATTTATGCACCACTCGTTCTGAGAGAGAGAGAGAGATTCGGAGAGAGAGAGAGAGAGACTTCTACATTGACTCAATGCTTTGTGAGGTAGTTTTGCCTATTCATCCTAACTTTGTTGCTACTTTAGTTGCTGTACCTCATTACTTTTCTGGCAAAGAGAATATGGGGGCTGCAATGATTGGGGGCGTCGTCCTGCTCCAGCTGAATCGGAGGATACCGAGACGCAGACAGAGAGTGGCAATGATGGCCAGACGGAGGAGGGCCATCAGGCGCATGTACAGGAGAGCTTACCCTCCCAGGGTATATCGTGAACAGCTCTCCTACATCCATATGTCCAAGGAGCTGTGTTTGCGAAGGCTGCGATTCAGCAAGGAGGTGGTCACTGAGCTCTGCCACCTGCTGCAGCCAGATCTGCAGCCTCAGCTGAGGTCCAGGACGTCTCTGTCGGTGGCAGTGAAGGTCACAGTGGCTTTGAACTTCTACGCCACTGGCTCATTCCAAGCTGCTGTTGGGGACCTCGCCAATATCTCCCAGTTTGCGGTGCATCGCTGCATCCGGCAGGTCACCAATGCCCTCTTCAGAAGGAGACGAGACTTCATCTCTTTCCCTATGACCCCAGACAAGCAGCGTGACCGTGCTCTGGGCTTTGCGAGGGTAGCGGGCTTCCCCATGGTGCAGGGCGCCATTGACTGCACGCATGTGGCTTTGCGTGCTCCGCGAGAGAATGCAGAGGAATTCAGGAACAGAAAGGGGTTCCATTCCTTGAATGTGCAGTTGGTCTGTGACCACAGACAGGTGATACTCGCTGTCAATGCCCACTATCCGGGCAGCTGCCACGATGCTTTCATCCTGCGCCAGACTACTGTGGCAGAAGTTTTCGAGGCACCGCATCAGCCAGTTGGTTGGCTTCTCGGGGACAAGGGGTACGCATTGAGCACCTGGCTGATGACACCGCTCCGTACGCCAAACACCCCTGCTGAGCTGCGGTACAATGAAAGCCATCAAGCAACCAGGAACATTATTGAGCGCACAATCGGCATGCTGAAACAACGGTTCCGCTGTCTGGACCATTCCGGAGGAGCCCTGCAGTACTCGCCTGAGCAAGTTTCGAACTTCGTAGTCGTGTGCTGCATGTTGCACAACATGGCAATCCTCAGGACCCAGCCAATGCCACCAGGCCTTGTAGCACCACAAGAGGAGGAGGAGGAAGAGGAGGAAGAGGACGAGGACGATGATCATCAGCAGCACCAAGGCAGGAGGGCGGCCCACAATGGTCAAACTGCAAGGGCCGTCCGTCAACGACTAATAGCAAGCCGCTTCTAGGGCCCCTGCCATTGCTACAAACACTAATCAACCCAGCACGCAACCCCTAAGCCGGCCAAGGCACCAATAATTCCAACCACCAGCCATGTATATTTTGAATACAGAAACTTATTTATTTTACAAACTCTGTGTGTGTCAATTCCTCATGACAAACTCATAGAAATAAACACAAAAAAACAGTCAATAACATAACTGGTTCTCACAACCTGGAGATAATGTCCAAAACACTAAACAAAAGTTGGACCATGAACCTCGGCCTTTAATAAAAAAATGACCAGCATTTTGTCACACCTCCTACTTTTTGCCCTTCGAGGGTGATCTCCTTCCCTTGCGCACTTCCCCCCTTCTAACCCTACTGCTCCTCCGTAATGGGACCTCAGTGGCTGCAGCAAGGCTGGTGGAAGGCTGCTGCTCGTCAGACCCTGACACTGCAGATGCCCCTGAAGGACGGCCTCGACCACTTCTGGGCCTGGAGGGCCCGGCTGCAGACTGCACCAACTCTGCATGGGCGGCAGCAGTCTGTCCTACAGGCGGTGGCAAGTGCAGTGGAGAAGTGACAGTGTTGGCAGCAGGAATGCTGTCATCGTGAGAGAGGCCAGCAACTCCCTGCTCGCCCGACACACTGGCACTCCCACGGGGCAGCACTTCAGCATCCGGAGCAATCTGCCGGAGAACAGATTGCTGGCCTGCTGCGGCGCGGTGACAGCCCCGGGGACATGTGCACGAACCATCGAGGTTGGCAGCAGTCTGTGCTCGCGTGGCCTCCATCTGAGTCTGTATGAGAGCAGTCAGAGGTGGGATCATGGCAGCCAGTGACTGAATTGCAGCACTAAGCGTTAGTGTGGCATCCGCCTGTGCTACAGCGAAGTGCTCCACACTCCTTGCCAGTGACTCAATGCATTCGGGCACCCTTCCCACTGCACCCATGAGCTCAGTGTGCATGCCCACCGCCTGGGTGTTCATTTCTGCAATCAGCCACGCCTCCTCTGCGTCCATTGCAGTAGGAGTGTCTGGCATACTCTCCCTCTGGGGAGAAGGCCCCCGTTCTTCCCTACCCCCCCCCATGGCGTTGCTGCAGCCCGCTGGGTCCTTGAGCTTCACCATCATCAGCCCCTTCCCCCCTGCTCCCCTCCGGGGAAGGCGTGTTCCCAGTGTGGGCATGGGCTTCCTCGGGAGAGGGTGGCACTGATGCTCTGGCTTCCTCTTCCTCCTCGGCTGCAGCATCACTCCCAGTGGCAGCTTCAGGGCCCGTCTCCTCAGCTGGTGAATCACCATCTGAAAGCAGGGAGGTACAAGAGTGGCTTTAGCGTGAGGACAGGGTGGCAGTAAGGGAGGAATAAGTGCAGCGAGTTAGCAAGTTGGATTGAAAGTGTCAAAGGCTGGTGTTGTGAGGGACAAGTGGAAGGACAGAGGACAAAAAGGTGATGACCTTACCATTGCTGTCCACAACGGGGTCGGCGTCTCCAGTGGCGACGGGACCGATCACCCGGCTTGCCACAATCCTGTGGACGCGCTCCTCCAGATCGCTGAGGGGTTGCAGCTGAAGCCGCCCTCCACCTGTCCGTTGCTGCTGTCTCCTATTATGAGCCAGCTTAGCCTGCAAGTAAAAGGACAGCATCTGAGTAAATATACAGCCATGGTCTTGCCTGATGTGCCTCCCATAGGTGAATAGCCCTTACTGTATACAGCCATGGTCTTGCCTGATGTGCCTCCCATAGGTGAATAGCCCTTACTGTATGCAAAGTGTGGAATGTGTGTGTGTGTTTGATGAAAGGGCCATAGGTGTTGGATGAGTGTTGTGCATTGGGGTTTTAAGACCCTCTGGCCATAGAGTGAGGTTGAGATGGAGGGATGGAGAGGTATTGAGAAAAAGCCACTCACCCTGACGACCCGAGTGAGGTCGTTGAACTTTTTGTGGCATTGAGTCCTGGGCACCATGCTCCTGGAGGAGACGCTCTGAGCCACCTCCCTCCACACTCTTCTGAACTCGCGTGGCAAAGGCCTCCTGCCACTCTCAGGGAACAGCATACATCGTCTGCGCTCCACTGCGTCAACCAGAGCATCCAAGGCCCGCTCGGTGAAGCGATGAGCGCGTTCTCTCACCCTCTCCATGCTTGGCAGCAAAATGGATTCACAGGTCTCTCCAGGCTGAGATTCAAGGCTGCAATGAGCAGGGTGTGGCTGTGGAGCAAGTGGCCCCCCCCGCTTTAAGAAGTGTCCGGCGCCAGTGTGTCTGTGTTCCCTCGCTAACTGGCAGCAGCTGCGCTGCGCTCGCGCGCTGAGTTAGCGCCTCACTCCTTGTCCTTTGCGCCTTAAGACAGGTGTGCAGGGCCTGCTTTAGCGCTCCACTCACCTCCCGGGGCGGTAAAAGTGAAGTTTCCTGTCAGTGCCGATAATTAGCGCCAGGCGCTAATATTTGCGTCCGGACGATATTTGCGCCCCAAATGGGGCGCGACCTAATTTCTACCCCTAAGAGTGTTAAAAAAACAAGCCTGAAGGCTTTGTGTCTTAATGCGAGGAGCATTCATAATAAGGTGGATGAATTAGCTGCGCAAATAGATGTAAATGGATATGATATAATTGGGATTACGGAGACATGGCTCCAGGGTGACCAAGGCTGGGAATTCAACATCCAGGGGTATTCAATATTCAGGGAGGACAGGCAAAAAGGAAAAGGAGGTGGGGTAGCATTGCTGGTTAAAGAGGAGATTAACACAATAGTAAGGAAGGATATTAGCTCTGATGATGTGGAATCTGTATGGGTAGAGCTGAGAAAAACAAGGGGCAGAAAACATTAGTGGGAGTTGTATACAGACCCCCAAACAGTAATGCTGAGGTTGGGGATAGCATTAAACGGGAACTTAGGGACGCAAGCAATAAGGGCACAGCAGTTATCATGGGTGACTTTAATCTACATATAGGTTGGGCTAACCAAGTTAGTAACAATACTGTGGAGGAGGAATTCCTAGAGTGTATACGGGATGGTTTCCTGGACCAATATGTCAAGGAACCAACTAGAGATCAGGCCATCTTAGACTGGGTATTATGTAATGAGAAAGGATTAATTTGCAATCTTGTTGTGTGAGGCCCCTTGGGGAGGAGCGATCATAATATGATAGAATTCTTCATTAAGATTGAGAGTGAAGTAGTAGTTGACTCAGAGACTAGGGTCCTGAATTTAAATAAAGGAAACTACGATGATATGAGGCGCGAGTTGGCTAGGATGGATTGGGGAACGTTACTTAAAGGGTTGACGGTGGATAGGCAATGGCAAACATTTAAAGATCGCATGGATGAACTACAGAATTTGTTCATCCCTGTTTGGCATAAAAATAAAACAAAAAAGGTGACTCAACCGTGGCTAACAAGGGAAATTAGGGATAGCATAAGATCCAAGGAGAAGACATATAAATTGGCCAGAAAAAGCAGCAAACCTGAGGATTGGGAGCAGTTTAGGATCCAGCAAAGGAGGACAAAGGGATTAATTAAGAAGGGGAACATAGAATATGAGAGTAAGCTTGCAGGGAACATAAAAACTGACTGTAAAAGCTTCTATAGATATGTGAAGAGAAAAAGATTGGTGAAGTCAAGCGTAGGTCCCGTGCAGTCAGAATCAGGGGAATTTATAATGGGGAACAAAGAAATGGCAGACCAATTAAATACATACTTTGGTTCTGTCTTCACAAAGGAGGACACAAATAACCTCCCAGAGATGTCGGGTAACATAGGGTCTAATGAGAGGGAGGAATTGAATGAAATCAGTATTTGTAGGGAAATTGTGTTAGGGAAATTGATGGGATTGAAGGCTGATAAATCCCCAGGGCCTGATAATCTATATCCTAGGGTACTTAAGGAAGTGGCCCTAGAAATAGTAGATGCATTGCTGGTCATCTTCCAAAATTCGATAGACTCTGGAATAGTTCCCATGGATTGGAGGGTAGCTAATGTAACCCCAATATTTAAAAAAGGTGGTAGTGGGGAAAATGCTAGAGTCCATTATAAAAGATGTAATAGCAGAGCACTTGGAAAACAGTGACAGGATCGGACAAAGTCAACATGGATTTATAAAAGGTAAATTATGCTTGACTAAGCTACTGGAATTTTTTGAGGATGTAACTGGTAAGATAGATAAGGGAGAACCAGTGGATGTGGTGTATCTGGACTTTCAGAAGGCTTTCAATAAGTTCCTGCATCAGAGATTAGTGTGCAAAGTTAAAGCACGTGGGATTGGGGGTAAGGTACTGACTTGGATAGAGAACTGGTTGGCAGACAGGAAGCAAAAAGTTGGAATAAACAGGTCTTTTTCCGAGTGGCAGGCAGTGACTAGTGGGGTACCGCAGGGATCGGTGCTAGGACCCCAGCTATTCACAATATATATTAATCATCTAGATGAGGGAACTAGATGTAATATTTCCAAGTTTGCAGACGCCTGGGTGGGCGTGTGTGCTGTGAGGAGGATGCAGAGAAACTCCAGTATGATTTGGACAGGTTGGGTGATTGGGCAGATGCATGGCAGATGCAGTATAATGTGGATAAATGCGAGGTTATCCACTTTGGTGGCAAAAACAGGAAGACAGATTATTATCTGAACGGCAATAGATTGGGAAAAGGGGAAGTGCAACGAGATGTGTGAGTCCTTATGCACCAGTCGCTGAAGGTAAGCATGCAGGTGCAGCAGGCGGTTAAGAAGGCAAATGGTATTTTGGCCTTCATAGCGAGAGGATTCGAGTACAGGAGCAAGGATGTCTTGCTGCAGCTGTACAAGGCCTTGGTGAGACCACACCTTGAGTATTGTGTGCAGTTTTGGTCGCCTTATCTGAGGAAGGATGTTCTTGCCATGGAGGGAGTGCAGCGAAGATTTACCAGACTGGTACCTGGGATGGCAGGAATGACGTATGAAGAGAGATTGGGTTGATTAGGCTTATATTCGCTAGAGTTTAGAAGAATGAGAGGGGATCTCATTGAAACTTATAAAATTCTAACAGGACTAGACAGACTAGATGCAGGAAGGATGTTTCCGATGGCGGGGGAGTCCAGAACCAGGGGTCACAGTCTAAGGATAAGGGGTAAGCCATTTAGGACTGAGATGAGGAGGAATTCCTTCACCCAGAGAGTGGTGAACCTGTGGAATTCTCTACCACAGAAGGCAGTTGAGGCCAATTCATTAAATATTTTCAAGAAAGAGTTTGATATATTTCTTAAGGCTAAAGGGATCAAGGGATATGGGGAGAAAGCAGGGACAGGGTACTGAATTTGGATGATCAGCCATGATCTCATTGAATGGCGGAGCAGGCTCGAGGGGCCGAATGGCCTACTCCTGCTCCTATCTTCTATGTTTCTAAATGTTAAGAATGTCAGCTAGCATGGGAGCCAGAATCGGAAGTTGGGTGGTCAGCAGCTTGTAGAGGAAGTTTGGCCCGGTGGTGACTTTCTTCTATTTAGTTTTGGACTCCCCCACAAGTTCAGCTCAGGGTTAAACCGGGCACCAAAGATGCAAATTGTTAGGTTTATAACAAGCAATCTGGAGGTGGGATGCAATGGAAGACAAAAATACAAAGTTTCTGAGGGGTGACCAAAAGGTTTGCTTTTGTCTTGCTAATATTGAGCTGGAGAAATTTTCAGCTCATTCATTAATTGATGTTGGACAGGTAATTGAACAGCACAGTGGAAGTCTTGGAGTTGATGGTGGTGGTGGAGAGTTA